>OU342745.1:450198535-450456826 GCA_910589775.1 Avena eriantha
CCAGTGTCATTGCATGTTGTTTTCTTCTCACATACCACACATGGATCCACCAGTGTCATTACATGTGTGTTCTTCTCACAAACCATATCATGAACCACACCCAGAGTCATTGCATGTGTGTTCTTCCCATGAACCACACATGGATCCACTAGTGTCATTGCATGTCTGCTCTTTTCATGAACCACACCCAGTGTCATTGCATGTGTGTTCTTCTCACAAACCACACATGGATCCACCCAGTGTCATTGCATGTCTTCTCTTTTCATTAACCACAGCTAGTGTCATTGCATGTGTGTTTTCCCATGAACCACACATGGATCCACCAGTGTCATTTCATGTGTGTTCTTCTCACAAACCACAGATGGATCCACCCAGTGTCATCGTATGTGTGTTCTTTCCGTGAACCACACATGGATCCACCAGTGTCATTGCATGTCTGCTCGTTTCATGAACCACAGCTAGAGTCATTGGATGTGTGTTCTTCTCACAGACCAGATATCACAAGTGTCATTGGATGTGTGTTCTTCCCAAAGACCACACATGGATCCACCAGTGTCACTGCATGTGTGTTCTTCTCACAAACCATATCATGAACCACACCTAGTGTCATTGCATGTGTGTTCTTCTCACAGACCACACATGGATCCACCAGTGTCATTGCATGTGTGTTCTTCTCACAGACCATATCATGAACCACACTAAGTGGCATTGCATGTGTGTTCTTCCCATGAACCACACATGGATCCACCGGTGTCATTGCATGTCTTCTCTTTTCATTAACCACAGCTAGTGTCATTGCATGTGTGTTCTTCCCATGAACCACACATGGATCCACCAGTGTCATTGCATGTGTGCTCTTTTCATTAACCACAACTAGAGTCATTGGATGTGTTATCTTCTCACATACCACATACCAGTAGTGTCATTGCATGTGTGTTCTTCCCAAAGACCACACATGGATCCACCAGTGTTATGTCATGTGTGTTCTTCTCATAAACCATATCATGAACCACACCAAGTGTCATTGCATGTGTGTTCTTCTCACAGACCACACATGTATCCGCCAGTGTCATTGCATGTGTGTTCTTCGCACAAACCATATCATGAACCACACCCAGAGTCATTGCATGTGTGTTCTTCCCATGAACCACACATGGATCCACCAGTGTTATTGCATGTCTGCTCTATTCATGAACCACACCTAGTGTAATTGCATGTGTGTTCTTCTCAAAAACCACACATGGATCCACCCAGTGTCATTGCATGTCTGCTCTTTGCATGAACCACACCCAGAGTCATTGACTGTGTGTTCTTCCCATGAACCACACATGGATCCACCAGCGTCATTGCATGTGTGTTCTTCTCACAAACCACACATGGATCCACCCAGTGTCATTGCATGTGTGTTCTTCCCATGAACCACACATGGATCCACCAGTGTCATTGCATGTTTGCTCTTTTCATGAACCACAGCTTGAGTCATTGGATGTGTGTTCTTCTCACAGACCACATATCACCAGTGTCATTGCATGTGTGTTCTTACCAAAGACCACACATGGATCCACCAGTGTCATTGCATGTGTGTTCTTCGCACAAACTATATCATGAACCACACCCAGTGTCATTGCATGTGTGTTCTTCTCACATACCACACATGGATCCACCAGTGTCATTACATGTGTGTTCTTCTCACAAACCATATCATGAACCACACCCAGAGTCATTGCATGTGTGTTCTTCCCATGAACCACACATGGATGCACCAGTGTCATTGCATGTCTGCTCTTTTCATGAACCACACCCAGTGTCATTGCATGTGTGTTCTTCTCACAAACCACACATGGATCCACCCAGTGTCATTGCATGTCTACTCTTTTCATTAACCACAGCTAGTGTCATTGCATGCGTGTTCTTCCCATGAACCACACATGGATCCACCAGTGTCATTGCATGTGTGTTCTTCTCAAAAACCACACATGGATCCACCCAGTGTCATCGCATGTGTGTTCTTCCCATGAACCACACATGGATCCTCCAATGTCATTGCATGTCTGCTCGTTTGATGAACCACAGCTATAGTCATTGGATGTGTGTTCTTCTCACAGACCACATATCACCAGTGTCATTGCATGTGTATTCTTCCCAAATACCACACATGGATCCACCAGTGTCATTGCATGTGTGTTCTTCTCACAAACCATATCATGAACCACACCCAGTGTCATTGCATGTGTGTTCTTCTCACAGACCACACATGGATCCACCAGTGTCAGTGCATGTGTTTTCTTCTCACAAACCATATCATGAACCACACCTAGTGTCATTGCATGTGTGTTCTTCCCATGAACCACACATGGATCCACCAGTGTCATTGCATGTGTGTTCTTCCCACAGACCACACATGGATCCACGAGTGTCATTGCATGTGTATTCTTCCCATGAACCACACATGGATCCACCAGTGTCATTTCATGTCTACTCTTTTCATGAAGCAGAGCTATAATCATTGGATGTGTGTTCTTCTCACAGACCACATATCACCAGTGTCATTGCATGTGTGTTCTTCCCAAAGACCACACATGGATCCACCCAGTGTCATTGCATGTCTGCTCTTTTCATGAACCACACCCAGAGTCATTGCATGTGTGTTCTTCCCATGAACCACACGTGGATCCACCAGCGTCATTGCATGTGTGTTCTTCTCACAAACCACACATGGATCCACCCAGTGTCATTGCATGTGTGTTCTTCCCATGAACCACACATGGATTCACCAGTGTCATTTCATGTTTTCTCTTTTCATGAACCACAGCTTGAGTCATTGGATGTGTGTTCTTCTTACAGACCACAGATCACCAGTGTCATTGCATGTGTGTTCTTACCAAAGACCACACATGGATCCACCAGTGTCATTGCATGTGTGTTCTTCTCACAAACCATATCATGAACCACACCCAGTGTCATTGCATGTGTGCTCTTCTCACATACCACACATGGATCCACCAGTGTCATTACATGTGTGTTCTTCTCACAAACCATATCATGAACCACACCCAGAGTCATTGCATGTGTGTTCTTCCCATGAACAACACATGGATCCACTAGTGTCATAGCATGTCTACTCTTTTCATGAACCACACCCAGTGTCATTGCATGTGTGTTCTTCTCACAAACCACACATGGATCCACCCAGTGTCATTGCATGTCTTCTCTTTTCATTAACCACCGCTAGTGTCATTGCATGTGTGTTTTCCCATGAACCACACATGGATCCACAAGTGTCATTGCATGTGTGTTCTTCTCACAAACCACACATGGATCCACCCAGTGTCATCGCATGTGTGTTCTTCCCATGAACCACACATGGATCCACCAGTGTCATTGCATGTCTGCTCGTTTCATGAACCACAGCTAGAGTCATTGGAGGTGTGTTCTTCTCACAGACCACATATCACCAGTGTCATTGCATGTGTGTTGTTCCCAAAGACCACACATGGATCCACCAGTGTCATTGCATGTGTGTTCTTCTCACAAACCATATCATGAACCACACCTAGTGTCATTGCATGTGTGTTCTTCTCACAGACCACAAATGGATCCACTAGTGTTAGTGCATGTGTGTTCTTCTCACAAACCATATCATGAACCACACCCAGAGTCATTGCATGTGTGTTCTTACCATGAACCACACATGGATCCACCAGTGTCATTTCATGTGTGTTCTTCTCACAAACCACACATGGATCCACCCAGTGTCATCACATGTGTGTTCTTCCCATGAACCACACATGGATCCACCAGTGTCATCGCATGTCTGCTCTTTTCATGAACCACAACTAGAGTCATTGGATGTGTATCTTCTCGCAAACCACATATCACTAGTGTCATTGCATGTGTGTTCTTCCCAAAGACCAAACATGGATCCACCAATGTCTTTGCATGTGTATTCTTCTCACAAACCGTATCATGAACCACACCCAGTGTCATTGCATGTGTGTTCTTCTCACAGACCACACATGGATCCAGCGGTGTCATTGCATGTGTGTTCTTCTCACAAACCATATCATGAACCACACCCAGAGTCATTGCATGTGTGTTGTTCCCATGAACCACACATGGATCCACCAGTCTCATTGTATGTGTGTTCTTCTCACAAACCACACATGGATCCACCCAGTGTCATCGCATGTGTGTTCTTCCCATGAAGCACACATGGATCCACCAGTGTCATTGCATGTTTGCTCTTTTAATGAACCATAGCTAGAGTCATTGGATGTGTGTTCTTCTCACAGACCACATATCACCAGTGTCATTGTATGTGTGTTCTTCCCAAAGACCACACATGGATCCACCAGTGTCATTGCATGTGTGTTCTTCTCACAAACCATATCATGAACCACACCCAGTGTCATTGAATGTGTGTTCTTCTCACACACCACCGGTGTTATTGCATGTGTGTTCTTCCCATGAACCACACATGGATCCACCGATGTCATTGTATGTCTGCTCTTCCCGGATCCGTTTAGAGCTTCAAAGTTACCCCATACAACACCTGGGTCGTCCATGTACGATCACTGCTTTCGCAATAAAGGAGGAGTGACTATGGGTCCAATCGGTGTAGCATCGGGCTCAGAGACTATGCGCTCGCAAAAGACTGAATTGGCCTGCCTGGTAGAGGTATCTTGTAAACGTGGGTCAGCCTTTACCTGACCAACTACCTAATACTACGCAGGCTCATCAAACATTGCTTTTGAGCTTTCTTCAGGATTTGGCCCGAACTGTTCGGCAGATTCCCACGCGTTACGCACCCGTTCTCCACTTTGTTCTCAACTATTCCGATTCTTTTTTCGGAGGCCGTTAGGTCAAAGCCGTAGCGCGCGCCCTATAGTTTTGAAGCAGGGCGAGACAAATTTAGCTAGAGTCATCGCATGCGTGCTCTTTTCATGAACCACAGCTAGATTTGTTGGATGTGTGTTCTTCTTACAAACCATATCATGAACCACACATGGATCCACCGGTTTTATTGCATGTCTGCTCTTCTCACAAACCACAGCTAGAGTCATTGCATGTGTGTTCTTCTCACAAACCAAATATCACCAGAGTCATTGCATGTGTGTTCTTCCCACAAACCACATATCACCGATGTCATTGCATGTCTGCTCTTCTCATTAACCACAGCTAGATCCACCCGTGTCATTAGATGCATGTTCTTTTCATAAACCGCATATGGATACTAATTAACCTTAGGAGAGCCCTAACCTTAGCGTTAGACCGAGTCTTCTAGAAGGCACGCCCTAACACAGTTGTTCTACTTGTCGATTGTTACATACTGTCCGATCGGGGCGCTTGGACGATTGGGATGGTTTTCGTGAGATCGATCCACGAGTAGTCTGTTCTGCGGCATGATTGGCCACGCTTGCTCTGGATAAACTGGCAACACCGGGGGCTCCCCTGTTGCGAGTGTCACGACTCACAAGTTGAGCGGGCCATATCCCAGTGTCACGTCCCCATTACTTCTCTTCCTCCCCGTACTTCTATTCCTTCCCCTCGAAGCCACATTCCCCACTTCACTTCCATCCTGCTGTAGCCGCAAGCCGACGGCGCCGCCATCCCAATCCCCTCTCCGGCAGCCACCCCCTCCCCTCTCGCCATGGGTTCAAGGGGAGACGACGAGGAAACGCTTCGTGACGACGGGGACGGTGATTTCGATGTGAGTCGTCTCATCTCTATCTATATCATCTGTGGCCAGTTATCTATTTTTTGAGCCAGATCTACTCCGTTTACTCATGCGCGTATGATGTGTTAGGCAGAACAGACGATGTATGACGCCGACTATCACGGTTTAGCGGATGAAGACAGTCATCTGCTATGTAAACATGGATATGTGCCCGCTAAATTTCTAGCGTTCGAAGGACGAAACGCAGGCAGGAGGTTTCTACGGTGTCAAGGACATCGTGCAATGATGCGAGGCGGAAGTTGCGGTGTTGTCAAATGGGTAGATCCAGAGTGGCCCAAATCGATGTAGAAAACGCTGGACAAACTATGGGAAATGACTGTTGAGTTGAAAGAATCCGCATTCATCTCACTTCTTGACAGTGTTGAGATGAAGCTATGGGAACCAGTTGACACGACCAAGCATAAGCGAGATCTCATGGGGGTGGAAGACAAGGTTAGCAAAGTCGAGAAGGAGAGGGACGCGGCGTTGGCCCTGAAGGCTAAAGCAGAGCAAGAACTGACTCAAGCAAGGAAGGATCTTCACCAGGCCAAAGTCCTGCAGTTCATAACTACGAGTGTTGATAAGTGCATGAGGAAAGATGCAGAGAAACAATTGAAGTTGTGCAAGGAAGATGCTAAAAGGAAGGAGCAGACGATTCGATCCTTGCTCTCGCATGAAGATGCGCATAGGGCTAAGATTAGGAAGATCAAGGAGATGTGTGTTAACTAGTTCTATTTAGCTCAAGCCCCGTGCCTTTTTTAAGTTGTAATAGTTGTACTTGTTGACCTAGCGGTCTGAACTATTGGCCCCGGAGTCCTGGGAGTAAAAAATTGGTTGCCCGTTAATCTGTCTTAACGCTGCATTACTTCCTTTTGTCTCACCAATGCCCCTTCGATATTTCGCCCGTCGCTTCGTCGTCCTCGTGTACAAATAGGAGGCGCCATAGCTCGTCGCTTTGTCGCCCATCCCCTCGCCCTCTCCAATCTCCACCGCGCCGTCCACCCCCTCGCTCCCTCTCCAATCTCCACCGCGCCGCCATGGAGATGCCCTTGCTGAACTTCTACGAGGCGGTCATGTTCTCGCACTTCGACATCCTCGCGCCGCCAGCCGCGAAGGTGCCCCACGGATGGCGCATCAGCTATGCGGGGGTGCCAGTGGCTCCGCTCCTCTTCCCCGACGGAGCCGTGATGGAGAGCGAAATCGCGGTGCGCCGCCGCCAGATGCCCGCATGGAAGAGGGCACTACCCCGGTACACGGCGGCCAGCCCGTACTGGCTGGCGCTGTTCAAGAAGGAGCGGAAGGCCAAGATTGGCAACCACATCATTTACGGGCGCGTGGTGCACCGAGATCTCCGCAATCGAGAAGGGCGGGAGAGGTTCTGGTCCATCCCTGGATGGACCAAGTTCACCGTCACCGCCCCTGCTCACCGCGAAGAGGTGCTCCGTCTCGCGTACAATGCGGAAATCATGGAGGTTCCGTCCGACGAAGACGAGGAAGCCGACGGCTCGGAGGATAGCGGCAGTGGAAGTGAAATTGTTGACTAGTTGGTTGAATTAATGTAGGATGTGAAATTGCACCTTTGTTTAGAAGAATTTGTGGTTGAATTAATGAAATGCCTCGATTTAGATCTATGTGTCGATTAATTTGTGGAAGAATTTGTGATTTAGATCAATTTCTGCCTTGATTTAGATCTCTGTCCCGCATTGGGAACGTAACCGTGGACCAAAGACACCTTTTCTACTAGTATATTCTCACACTGGTGGTTTGTTTAAGTGTAATCTACGTGGATTGTGCCGCATGAAAATGGCACAACCACAATTTATAAAGTGGAAGCACGTACACCCGGTTACTGGAGATCCGGGAGCTTCGCCAGATGCAGGGGATGCAGGATCAGAGAGGCGGTGAGATAGACGGGCTCAAGATTAGGCCAGAAAGTGGTACCCATTTCCTCCTCATCTAGGCATTATCGGTGAGAACATTGCTGTTTATGTTGTCATGTCGTTGTGCAGCATCCGAAATAAGTTGCTGCTTCGTGGAGTGTGGCAGCTTAAATAATTTATTTATGTGCCACTTACATTCCGTCGTATTTGGAGACCTCCTGCCCCTCAGCAATCGTGGAACCGGTGGATCATTGTTTTCAGATAGCAGTGGCACAATCACAATTTCGGATTCAACTATTGACTCGGGCGTTTCCAAACCCTAAATCGCGGTACATTTTACACAGAGAACGTGGGTAGATTGTGTCGCCCAGCAACGTGCCACACACAAAGCGATCAGAATTTAACAGAATTACATACATAGGTTCAAGTTCAACACATTACTATGCATCTTCATTGCCAGCAGCCTTCTTCCACAACCTGGGTGCCAAGCCTTCACGTCAAATGGCTTCTTCATTTCCTGCCTCCTTCCTCTTCCTCGGTGCCAATTTTCTTAGCTTCACATACTCTGCATCGCCAGGACAATGCGCACCAGAATCGTGTCCAGCATCATCTTTCCACTCGTTTTTAATTTCTTTGGGCAGCAAAATGACTGACCCGGCAGTCATGTTTCTAACCTTGCGGCGCTTCCTGTCAAAGAAACAAGACTGTTGCGTAACTGCACAATATCTACATAGTAAATAAAACAAAAATTATAATTCAGCACAAACATGCGAACCCCAAGCGACCTTTGATTACCAGGAGCTAATTGCGTTCGAGCAACCACCCTGTCCAAGAATAGAAGGGCGACTCCCAGTTGCAGCAGCTTCCACATCCAGTACATCACAATTCATCTCAAACATGCAATCCGAAGCATACCTTTTCATCAACCCAATTAGCTGTCTGTCACACAATATAGGAACTTGGATGCCACGTTCATCCATGAAGCTAAACTTTGCAGTCTGCTTCGGCCATACTTCAACATGATTACGCAGAGCAGCAACCATACCATATATAGTGCAGATCTGCACAGGAGCTTCTTCCATTGTGAAACAATGGCTTCCATACTGATACATTGAAAATGTATCTATAATTTTTGATGTTCCATGCTTAGTTTTATCCACTTTCTTGTGTTTTGTTCCAACTTTGGAGTACTTTTATTATGATTTCTTGGACTAACCTATTGACAAGAGCCATAGTGCCAGCTGCCTGTTTTCTATTGTTTTTGGTTCCAGCAAACTCAGAAAATGAATATTCTCGGAATTGGACGGGACAAAAGCCAAAGTGCCTATTTTTCCGAAAGGGATCAAGTGCCAGAATATGAGACAGAGAAGGGCTAGGGGCCGGCCACACCACCTGGCCGCGCGGCCAGGCCTGGCCGGTGCCAGGGGGTGGTCTGGCCGACCCCAGCACCCCCTCAGCCTCTCCTTCTGCCTATAAGTTGCCCTCGGGACGAAAACCCTAAGTACCCGATCAAAAATCCACGAAAGAGTCTGTAGCCGCCGTCGTCTTTGTCCCTAGATCGGGGGGATCAGAAGCTCTTCCCGGCACCCTACCGGAGAGGGGGATTCACCCTGGAGGCCTTCGTCATCACCATGCAAGCCTCCGATGTGATGCGTGAGTAGTTCATCCTTGGACTACGGATCCATGTAGTATCTAGATGGCTGGTTTTTCCTCCTTTGTGCTTTCATGTTTAGATCTTGTGAGCTCCGTTCATGATCAAGATCATCTATTTGTAATCCATACATGTTGTGTTTGCAGGGATCCGATGGATATTGAGATGCTATTTCAGATTGATTATTGATTCTATCATGTCTTTGTTATTTGTGATCTTGCATGCTTTCTGTTGTTAGTAGCTATATTGGCCAAGTAGATGCTAGCAACTCCAAGAGTTAGTATTTATGCTCGATAGTGGGTTCATGCCTCTGGTAATCTGGGGAAGTGACAAAAATCTCTAAGGTACTAGATGTGCTGTTGCTACTAGGGAAAAAACAACGATCTTTTGTTCATAGAACAATTGTATTGTTTACTTTACACGAAGTTTGTAAAGCAATAATCTGTTGCTTGCAACTTAATACTGGAGGGGGTTCGGATGATAACCTGAAGGTGGATTATTAGTCATAGATGCAGTTGGATGGCGGTCTATGTATTATGTTGTAATGCACAATCAAGTCTCAAAGGAGTCAAGATGATTAGTATATGCATGTATTACTTTCTTGGTGTTTGTCAATTGCCCCGTTGTAATTTGTTCACCCAGCATGTTATCTATCTAAGGAGAGCCACCTCTTGTGAACTATGGATCCCGGTCCTTTTACTTTACATACAATCTACAACTGTTTACTGCTTTGTGTTTACTTTCTGCAAACTTTTACTTCTTTCCATTCACTACGTTTAATCCTTTGTTTTCCGCAAAACATGGTGAGATTGACAACCTCATCGCAAGTTGGGGACAAAGTTATGTGGTTGTGTTGTGCAGGTCTCCACGGTTCTACTAGCACCGGTAGTGCGCCCTGCCAAAGCTCAGCTAGTAACACCTTTGAGGTGTTTCCTTGCTCCTACTAGTTCGATTAAATCTTGGTTTCATAACTGAGGGAAACTTGCTGCTGTGCTCATCATACCTTCCTCTTAGGGTTCCAAACGAGCTCTACATCAACACCACGCACCAAGCACTTTTCTGGGCGCCGTGCATTGAGCCATCAAGCGGTTTTCTGGCGTCGTTGCCGGGGAGTCAAGGACATCTTCAGAAGGGGAGTCCCTCATAACCACTCTCTTTACTTTGTTGTTTTTGTTTTGCTTAGTTTTCTTTTTTCTTTGTTTGCTTGTTTTGTTCTTCAAAAAACACAAAAAAATAGTCTTACAAGTTTGCTTTCTTATTTCAAAAACACACAAAAATTAGTTCCTTTCTTAAGTTACCTTTATGACTAGCTCTGCTCCAGTCACTATTTCATGATGGATAGCTCACTCAGTTTCCTATTTGGGAACAATATTATGACTGCTAAGGTAATAGATGAACCACCGCCTGCTAGAACCTCCATGGAAGAAGAAATTGCTGAACCTGAAAGCTCATTAGATGAAAAAGAGGAGGAGAGTGATGGACAAAAGGAGGAAGAATGGATCTACCTATGCCTACCTTCTAATGAGAGTAACTCTTTATCCCTTAAATTATTTGATTGTCCCCCATGCTTATCAAAGGAGGGTGAATGTTATGTTCCCGAGGATTCTTTTGAAAATGTTTATAATAAAGCTCTAGTGCTTGTAGATCATGAAAAGCATGCCTTATGTGATAGTTATATTGTTGAGTTTATTCATGAGGCTACTGAAAATTATTATGAGAGAGGAAAATTTGGTTGTAGAAGTTTTTATGGTAATGAAACACCTCTCTATGTGCTGAAAGTTTTGAAGTTACTTTTGTTTTATCTTCCTATGCCTGTCACTTTGTTCTTTGTGCATTTATTAGCATACAAGATTCCTATGCATAGGAAGTGGGTTAGACTTAAATGTGTTTTGAATTTGCTTCTTGATGCTCTCTTTTACTTCAATTCATATTTCCTATGAGGTCATCTTCTCAAATTTTCATGCCTAACATAAAGGCGTTAAAGAAAAGTACTTGTTGGGAGATAACCCAAGAGTTTTAGTTGAGTATTGGAAGTTATTACCTCTCTAATCACCTCTCCTTATCCTTTTTATTTGATTTTTCTGCCAAGAATAACCTCTAATGAGAGTGAAGTGATGATTGGGAAAGTTGTTGTCCTGAAACAGATTTCTGTGCTTCACCGTAAAAATTCCTGGGAGAGCTCTGTACGTCGGATTGAGCTGTAATTTTTGTGCTTCTGCCCCAGGTTGTTATCTAACTTTCGTTAGTTCAATACTTTTTGATTTGAGCAACAGAAGGTCTTCGAAAAAATTCTTCTTTACCTGCTGGTCTGTTTTGACAGATTTCTGCCATTTTCTGCATTTGCTTCTTGTTAGTTCCTTCTTCAGTTCCTTTGGGGAATTGAGCTTTTTGAGGGAAGTGCTACAGTAGCTAGTGTTGTAATGGAAGTTTATTTGGTGTTAGAACTGAACCTTGATACTTATTTATCTTAAGTGCACTAATGTTGCTAATGAGATTGTGTGAAGTTTTGTATGAAGGAAAATTTTCAAGTGTATGGAAGGAATGAGTAAAGAGATGAAGGATGGACTAAAGCTCCAGCTTGGGGATGCCACGCGTGTCACCCCAAGAAACATCCAAGAAGTACAAGCGTCAAAGCTTGGGGATGCCCAAGGCATCCCCTTCTTCATCAATAAAAATTCCAGGTTTTTCCAAACGCTTCATTTTTATTGTTTCATGCACAGTTGTGTTTTTCTTGGAGCGTCCTCTTTTTCGTTTTTGTTTTGGTTTTTAGTTTTCTTGGTTTTCTTAGTTTTCTGAATAAATTGGTTGGACCCCCTCTTTCATACTTTGGTTTGCATATAGTTTGGTTTGGTTTGGAAAAGAGTAGGAAAGTTCATGCTTATGTGGTAAAAAGAGCTCATTTTTGACTGTGGCCTATGCTTTGTCATGCCATGCTTGATATTGTTTTGGCTTTATGCTTAGTATTATTTGCTGTAGCATAACTTGTTATAAACAATTGAGATTGCTTATTGTGCCTTGGATGAATCATGCGTTGTTTTAGCATATTAAAGCATAGTATAGTGGTATTCTCCTTTGATGCTTTATTTGGGTTGACTTGGCGCATGCTCACACCATGTTATGACTATCTCAAGTCACCATAGCCTTTATGATCCTTTAGTTTTCAACTTGTAGTATCACTTTATGCTTTGATCAATGATGTTTTGTCGCTCTGCATGATTATGGCCATTATTGCTCTCTTAGTTTGTCGCTCCCAGTCTTTTGCTAGCCTCCACAATAAAGTATGAGTTCCACTCATGCATCCAACTCCCTAAACCAAGTTTTTCCAAAGAGTCCACCATACCTACCTGCTAGCTTAAGCTATTCCAAGTATATTCATGCTTTTGTTTACCTTTCACTTGTTATGAGAAAACTAGTGATTAAAGCTCTCACGAACTTGATGACACACTTTACTTTACTTGCCCTTAATAAACTTGAACCATTGTGTCGTCTATGATGTATATGCTTGCACTTATTTGTTGGAAATTAGCAGAACCATGCTTTCATGGGGAACGCTTTCAACATTGCACTTGGTACTTGTACCTAGTTGATATCATGCTCTTTTGTATATGGATGTCATCGGTGTGAAATGAAAGGGGAGCTTGTAAGTCCATGGAGTTATGTATATGTGTTAGAGAAACGCCTAGGCCGCTGGTCTAATCCATGCTGACATGGTGGAAACCTGCAGCGTAACCATAATGAGCTGTCTATGAAGCATTCTTCTTATAAAAAAAGTCCTATATTGAGAAAAAAAAAAGAGATACTATGAAAAGAGGAAATAGAGAAAAAAGCACCATATTCCCATGGTAAATAAGAAGAATGCTGAGATGCTCGTTGTCTCCTTGCCTTGTCATTTTGATATGGGGATTCTTCCGTATCATCAGGCAAGGGGTACCCCGTTGGCGGTTCTCAATGATACACATGTACTTATGATGACAAGAACTTACCGGTGACTAAACTTGAGTAGCATGAGGAGCGGCCCTCGTATACAAGGGACATGAGATTTCTGACTTATACTTCGTCAAGCATGTACACCATAGTTTGTTCACTTTAACCTTAATCACTTCAAGATGCTTATGATAGGGGCAATGAGAGCTGAAAGCTATAAGTACCATAATTTTTGGAAGCTCTTTATGAGACTTGAATCCCTACTTCCTTTTTACAAAAGGCCTTTCTTCCACCATTATATTGAGTCTCCACCTTCTATCTTTATGCACTACTTTGAGAGCATAGTGGCCATTATTAGTTCTATGTGCATTGTCCCAAGACTAGTTGATTGATGCATAACTTGTTATTGCTTGTTTGAAACTATTTGTATCTAGTCACTCTTATGAACTTTGAAGGTGTCCTATGCATTTATATTTGCTACTCAATTGAGGGACAAGCTGAATACTTTTATGCTATATTTTCTTTATGTGAAACAAACAAACGTCTTGCAAAGCATGTTATTCATGAATCTTTTGTTTGTGCCTTTTCATGTTGCATCATAGTTTCTTTGCTTATTGCTAGAACTTTGTCTTTCATGTTATGATTGAAGTACTATGATCCCAGCCTTGAATGTTTTGCAAATACTTTGATCAAGTCTTTGATGGTGCATGTCACCTCAAAAATTCTTTCTTTTTATCACTTACCTACTCGAGGACGAGGAGGAGTTAAGCTTGGGGATGTTGATACATTGCAAATGTATCTATAATTTTTGATGTTCCATGCTTAGTTTTATTCACTTTCTTGTGTTTTGTTCCAACTTTGGAGTACTTTTATTACGATTTCTTGGACTAACCTATTAACAAGAGCCACAGTTCCAGCTGCCTGTTTTCTGCTGTTTTTGGTTCCAGGAAAGTCAAAAAATGAATATTCTCGGAATTGGACGGGACAAAAGCCAAAGTGCCTATTTTTCCGGAAGGGATCAAGTGCTAGAATATGAGACGGAGAAGGGGTGGGGGCTGGCCACACCACCTGGCCGCGCGGCCAGGCCTGGCCCGCGCCAGGGGGTGGTCTGGACGACCCCAACACCCCCTCGGCCTCTCCTTCCACCTATAAGTTGCCCTCGGGACGAAAACCCTAAGTACCCGATCGAAAATCCACGAAAGAGTCTGTAGCCGCCGTCGTCTCTGTCCCTAGATCGGGGGATTTGAAGCTCTTCCCGGCACCCTGCCGGAGAGGGGAATTCACCCTGGAGGCCTTCTTCATCACCATGCAAGCCTCCGGTGTGATGCGTGAGTAGTTCATCCTTGGACTATGGATCCATGTAGTAGCTAGATGGCTGGTTTCTCCTCCTTTGTGCTTTCATGTTTAGATCTTGTGAGCTTCGTTCATGATCAAGATCATCTATTTGTAATCCATACATGTTGTGTTTGTGGGGATCCGATGGATATTGAGATTATATTTCAGATTGATTATTGATTCTATCATGTCTTTGTTATTTGTGATCTTGCATGCTTTCCGTTGTTAGTAGCTATCTTGGCCAAGTAGATGCTAGCAACTCCAAGAGTTAGTATTTATGCTCGATAGTGGGTTCATACCTCTGGTAATCTGGGGAAGTGACAGAAATATCTAAGGTACTAGATGTGTTGTTGCTAGTAGGGAGAAAGCAATGATCTTTTGTTCATAGAACAATTGTATTGTTTACTTTACACGCAGTTCGTAAAGCAATAATCTATTGCTTCCAACATAATACTGGAGGGGGTTCAGATGATAACCTGAAGGTGGATTATTAGTCATAGATGCAGTTGGATGGCGGTCTATGTATTATGTTGTAATGCCCAATCAAGTCTCAAAGGAGTCAAGATGATTAGTATATGCATGTATTGCTTTCTCAGTGTTTATCAATTGCCCGGCTGTAATTTGTTCACCCAGCATGTTATCTATCTAAGGAGTGCCACCTCTAGTGAACTATGGATCCCGGTCCTTTTACTTTACATACAATCTACAACTGTTTACTGCTTTGTGTTTACTTTCTACAAACTTTTACTTCTTTCCATTTGATATGTTTAATCCTTTGTTTTCCACAAAACACGGTGAGATTGACAACCTCATCGCAAGTTGGGGCAAAGTTCTGTGGTTGTGTTGTGCAGGTCTCCACGTTTCTACTAGCACCGGTAGTGCGCCCTGCCAAAGATCAGCTAGTAACACCTTTGAGGTGTTTCCTTGCACCTACTGGTTCGATTAAACCTTGGTTTCATAAGTGAGGGAAACTTGCTGCTGTGCTCATCATACCTTCCTCTTGGGGTTCCCAACGAGCTCTACATCAACACCGCGCACCAAGCACTTTTCTGGGCGCCGTGCATTGAGCCATCACATACCACTTGCCCTTGGAGTTGTTCCTGTAGAGGACTACCGTAACCAGGTAAGGGGGTCCGCGCAGATCCCACTTGACAGAAAACTGTGGACAAAATATGTTTGTCAGCGTTGGGCTAACAAACAATTTGAGGTTCAGTAGCCAGCTAGCAGTTGTAATTAGTGCGAATAGCAAAGAGAAGGGTAGCTCACCCGCTTGTAGGCATAACTTCTTCTTCCTTGATAGTACGATCTGCCATCCTCCGAACTGCTCATCTCGTCGGCAGCGGAGGCAGGCTAGAGCCTCGCAACGGTGGCTACGACATGCGCCATTGGAGCTCAGTATCAGCGACTGGGCGCAGCAACTTGGCCCCAGAAGTCAAATGTCCGATTGGATCGTCCTGCCTGGAGGGTGGATTTCGACGCTGCCGGTGCTAGGGGAAAGCTGGGAATGGATTTGTGAAATTGCTCAACGCATTCAATCCACTTAGCTGCTCGATTTGCCTAAGAGGTTGTCGCGTTGGCACCCGCGTCATGGACAGATAACCGACATGTGGGTCCCGACCGTCTACTTCGGGGCGGTTTAACGGAATGTTTGTATTTGGCAGGGGTGAGATGAGTTTGCCTCAAAATGGCCCCTCTCAGTAGTTGGCGGCCCAACTTTTTGAAACGCGGTAATTTCAGGCAACTTAGGTACCGCCATGTGCTGGCCTGCCAACTTTGGTACCGCAGACGAACAAGCCCCCACCCCTGATACGTCCATTTTGCATCACTATTTTATATCATAATTTACTGTTATTCATTGATATATTTCATATTAAGGGGTGATACTTATGTTATTTCATCTATTTTGCATGGTTGATGACTTTTGGAGGATGGACCGCTGTAGTTAGGATTCTGATGGAAAAGGGGTTGTTTGGAGGTGAAATTCGTGAAGATCAGATAATCCGGGAAAATATATGGAAAATTCTATTTTTTCCAGAAGATGGAGGATGCCAGAAGGGGGAGTGGAGATGGGCCACAGGGGGGCCACACCACCCCCTGGCGCGGGCAGCCCTAGGCCACGCCAGCAGGAGGTGTGGCCACCCTGGACCACTCCAGGCTCTCCCCTTTGGCGTGTATTATCCCCTAAAAAACCTAATACCAGGGGAGCGACCACGGAAAGATTCCGCCGCCTCTGCGGGGCGGAAAACACCGAGAGAGAAAGATCTCTCCGACAGACAGAATTCTACCGGGGGAATTCCTTCCTGGAGAGGGGAGATCGTTGCCATCAACACCACCATCAAGCTGGACTTCATCAGGATCATCATCATCATCACCATCATCATCTCCACCAGCACCATCATCACCACCCCATACCGCTGTAACAATTGGGTTGAATCTTGCATAGTTCTTAGGGGAAACTTTCCCGGTGTTGATTACTCCTTGTAGTTGATGCTATTGAGTGAACCATTGAATTATTGTTTATGTTTAGATTGTTACTTATAATTATTTCATCCCTGATCTTGATCCATGTGATGTCTTGTGAGTAGTTCGTTTAGTTCTTGAGGACATGGGAGAAGTCATGTTGTTAGTAGTGGAGTTGTGTTGAGAAAGATTCAATGGTTTGATATTTAAGTTGTGGTGTTATTCTTCTAGTGGTGTCATGTGAACGTCGACTACATGACACTTCACCTATATGGGCCTAGGGGAATGCATTGTGTATTTGGCTACTAATCATAGGGGTTGCCGGAGTGACAGAAACCTGAACCACCGTTAGGAAACCTTTGCGCAAGGGACGGCAGGGTCTTAGAGTATAAAGCTGTGGTTAGGTTTATATCTTAATTACTTTCTTGTACTTGCGGATGCTTGCAAGGGGTATAATCACAAGTATGTATTAGTCCTAGGAAGGTCGGTACATTAGCATAGGTTCACCCACACAACACTTAGCAAACTAAAGAAGATTAATCAACTATATGAAGCGAAAGCACTTGACGATATTCCTGTGTGTCCTCGAGAATGTTTGGTCATCTTAAGTAATACAACCAGCTTGTCCTTTGCTAAAGAAAGGATTGGGCCACTTGCTGCATTTATTATTATTGTCTTTTATTTACTCGCACTTTATTTATCTGCATTATAAAAAACCACTAAAAATCCGTTTGCTAAGTATTTATAGAGAATTCCTGCTCCAAGCCACTCGTCAACACCTTCTGCTCCTCGTTGGGTTCGACACTCTTACTTATAAAAAATGTTGCGATACAACCCCTATACTTGTGGGTCATCAAGACTATTTTCTGGTGCCGTTGCCGGGGAGTGAAGCGCTATTGGAGAGTGGAACTAGTAAAGGAAACTTCTACTGTCAGTATTGTTTATTTCTGTTAGTTACCTTATTTCAATAGGGATAATTCGCTGCTTTTCTTCTTTCGTAATGCTACTACCACTGCTAAGGTAGTAGATGAACCACCACCTGCCGAGGATGATACTTTTAAAATAGCTACAAGAATTATTGATCGTGTTATGGATAACTACTATTTTGGAGATGGAACTGTCAATCCCGGTGATCATTTGCTCTTTATACACAAATTATGTGGGTTGTTCAAGTGTGCAGGTATTACAACAGATCAAGTCAAGAAGAAGTTATTCTCATTATCACTAAAAGGAAGAGCTGAGGAATGGTATAAGCTGCTGAAGAATGGCCAATCTCTTGAATGGGAGGAAATAGTGCCTCTCTTTTATTCAAATTTTATCCTCCTAATGAGATTCATAAAGATCAGAATCAAATATACAACTTTTGGCCTCTTGATGGAGAGAGTACAACCCAAGCTTGGGGGAGATTGAAGTTATTAATGCTCAAATATCCTATTCATGAGCTCCCCAACAATATTATCATCAATAACTTTTATGCAAGGCTTTCTCTTCATGATAAGGATTTATTGGATGCTTCTTGTGCTGGATCATTTACACGCATGGAAGAAGAAGCTAAATGGGATCTTCTAGACCGTATTCAAGATAATGCTGAAGCATGGGAGAATGACAAAGGAAGAAAGTCAGGTATAAATTATGATTATGAATGCATTGAATCTTTTATGGGAACTAATGACTTCCAAAATATTAAAAATGCTTATGGTCTAGACTCTCAAGCTATTGCAACTTATTTTAAGGCTTTTGCTTCCTATATTGAAGTTCCTAAAAAGAATTGGAATAAGTATCATGAACCATATAAAGATATTGCCAATTGTGTTCCTGCAAGAAATACTGAAGTTTATACTGCTAATCATGTTTTACCTTAACCTTACATTGAGAAAATACCTTTCCCAGTTAAAGTAAAGGAACATTCTATGATAGCTAATATGGTTAATGAAAGTACAAATAAAGCTGTTGAACCTGATGAACAAATGGATGATGAACCTATAATAGCAAATGTGAAAGACTTTGTCACTAAGTATGTAGATGGACACACTATCCTCTGTAAGGATACTTCTAATATTGTTTCACAAAGTAGTGTTATGAGAGCTAATGTTCCTGTGTTTTCTGTTAGGATAAGTGATCATTGTTACAATGGTTCTTGTGATAGTTATATCGTTAAATTTATGCATGATACTGAAAGTTTTTATGTTGCACCTGTTTTGCCTTCCTATGCTAGTAGCCTCTGGTTTCAACAATTTATTTTCCTACAAAATTCCCTTGCATAGGAAGTGGGTTAGACTTAAACATGTGTAGTTTTGCTTCTTGATGCTCTCTTTTACTTCAATTCATAATCTTATGTGAGCATCATTGAAATTATCATGCCCATCTTAATGGCTATAAAGAAAGAGCTTTTTGGGAGACAACCCAATATATTTCTTTTGCTTTTAATTTTTGTTTATTTGAGTCTTGGAAGTTGTTGTTTCGGCAATAACCTCTCCTTATCCTTTTTGTTTGGTTTTTGTGTCAAGATTAACCTCTAATGAGAGAGAAGTAAGATTTGGGGAAGTTGTTGTCCCGAAACAGATTTTTGTGCTTCGCTATAAAAACGTTAAAGATCTCTGTACGTCGGATTGAGCTATAATTGTTTCTACTTCTGACCTAGGTTGTTATTTAACTTTCTTTAGTTTTTCACTTTTTGAGTTGAGCAACAGAAGATTTTCGAAAAAATTGATCTTTACCTGCTGGTCTGTTTTGACAGATTTTGCCACTTTTACATTTGCCTCTTAAATCGATTTCCTTTTTGAATTCTTTTGGGCTTTTGGAAGGATTTGTTTTAGTAGCTTATGTTTCGATGGATTTCGGTTGAAATTGCACTTAAAAGGTTTATTCCCTCGCTGACACTAATGTTGCTAATGAGAATTGTGTGAAGTTTTGTGTGAAAGAAATTTCGAGGTTAGTGGAGAAAATGGTGTAATAAGATAGTGAAAGGTTTCATGACTCAAGCAATATGTGTATGAAGATGAAGATATTGATGTTATTCAAGTGGTAACTTCGGAAAAATTTATCAAAGACCAAGTTCAGAGACCTGCAGAGTTTGTTTTCGAATAGGTAACTGTTCTGGTAAGAAAAGTCCACGAAAAATCTGTCTAATTATATTTTTGCAGTTTTTATCTAACAAGGAAAGCAACGAAGCAAAAGAGGGACGGAAACAGAGCCAGGGTGGCTCACACCACTGGCCACGCTAGTAGGTGGTGTGGCCACCCCGGACTCCGTCTCCGACCCGTTTTCTCCCAGTACCTTCCTTTTGTTGTAAAAATTCGTAATATATAATCCCCCGGATCTCCCGAGGTTCGTATATCGTGTTCTCTTCGTGTTTTTGTTTCGATCTATTTTGTTCCAGATGTCGTTCCACGTTTCGTCTTCAAAGGGTTACGAGCTGCGACGTTGTCGCAAGCTCCATCGCAATCTTGAGCAGGAGACTCTCGTAGGATGGGTGAAACAAGAAAGGATCGCAACTAGGTGCGAAGACATGGATCGGAACGTCGGGGAGGTAGTAAAGGACATGTCAGCAGGCATGAAGGGGCTGATACCTCCAACTCTAGACCTCGGTTCCTGCCCTGCAGCAGTGGAAGCTCTACGAATAACTGATGAGTTCTGCTACAAGTACCGAGTCCTGAGAAGGAAGGTGGATATGCTTCAAGAGGAGAATGACAGGCTTCGCAA
This sequence comes from Avena eriantha, assembly GCA_910589775.1. Lineage (NCBI taxonomy): Eukaryota > Viridiplantae > Streptophyta > Magnoliopsida > Poales > Poaceae > Avena > Avena eriantha. Next base: position 450,219,204 of record OU342745.1, read on the forward strand.
GATGCTGGAAGATTATCTCACTTCAACCGAGAGAACACCACCACCACCGAAGGAGTAACTCGTCATCAGGTTTTGCCATCCCCTTGGTTTGTTTCAATCTTGGGGGAGTGTCACGGTATCATATCACTATCTTCTATCTTTTTACCTTTTTAGTTGAGTCATATCATGAATAGAGAAGTTATCATGTAGGATGGTTTGCATTATGGAAGTGTCCCCCTCTCGTTAGATATCTATGTATCCCTTGGTGTGAGTTGCCGGTATGGAATATTAATGAGAAGTTCTTTCATTTACTCTTTTGCATATCTTATATTTGATCTTGTTGTTAGTATTGGTATCACTTTGGGATCATTGAGTAAATTTAATTGGTTTTTGCAAACCTGGCTCGGTCAGTAGAAACACTATTCTGAGAATTGAATAAAAAGATAAAAAGTACTCTTAAAGAAATATAATTTCATCATCATCTTTCTTGATTTGCTCATAAGCTTAGTATTCTCTAGTTAAGATCTTTTGTTCTTCCAAGGAAGATTGCATGTTTGTTTTTTATCACTTGTATGTTTGTTTGTTTCCTTCAACTCTTATGCTTGCTACCCAGCCTTGCTAGCCTAAAACCTGTACTGAGAGGGAATGCTTCTCGTGCATCCAATCCTTAAACCAAAACCTATGCCATTTGTGTCCACCATACCTACCTAATAGCGCTATTGCTTCCAAGTAAATTCATGTTTTTATCTACCTTCTGAATTAAACTTTTTATGTGAAAACTAGTGATTAAAGCTCTCACGAACTTGTTGGCACACTTTACTTTTCTACACTTAATAAACTTGAACCATTGTGCCCATCTATGTTGCGTATATGCTTGCACTTTATAAGTTGAGAGTTAGCAGAACCATGTTACCATGGGGAACGCTTTCAACATTGCACTTATTTAGTTGATATCATGATTCTTTTGCTTATGGATCCCAGCGGTGTGAAATAAAAGGGGAACTTGTAAGATCATGGAGTTTGTATGTGTGTTAGAGAAACGACTGGGCCGCTAGCCTAAGCCATGCCTAATCATGGTGGAATCTTGCAGCAAACCATAATGAGCATTCTATGAAGCATCCTCAATAAAAACCTATGCAAATAGCAAATAAAAAGATCGATGAGATGCTCATTGTTTGCTTGCCTTGTCATTTTAATTATGGGATAGCTCTTGTATCATGTGCAAGGGGTACCCCGTTGGCGGTTCTCTATGATACATATGAACCTACAATGACAAGAGCTTACTCATGACCAAAGTTGAGTAGCATGAGGTCTGGTACTCGTAAGAACGGGGCATGAGATTTTCAACTTATAACTTGTCAAGCATATCCTCATATTTGATCACTTTAACCTTAATCACCTAAAGATGCCTATGATACGGGCAATGAGAGCTGAAAGCTAATAAGTACCATAATTTTTGGAAGCTCTTTATGAAACTTGAAATCCCCGCTTCCTTCTATGAAGGGCCTATCTTTTACTTTTTAGTTGAGTCAGTAAACCTATTCCCTTCTACCTCAGCAAGTATTTTGAGTTGTTGTGTTTCATTCGTTAATATGATGATTTATTCAATCATGTTTCTTATGTTCCTTGTTTTGCACATTGCTCTTATCTTAGAGAGTATTACTTTGAAAGCTATCGTTGAAAACCAGTTATTTGTGAACTCCTGCAAATTGTCAACTATTCTTCAACCAAGAGCTATGTTTGCCATTACCAATTGTTATTTACTTTATGTATATTTACTTGTGTTTCCTTTACTTATTGCAAGTTAAGTTATATAATAGTGAGTTGTCTTCTATTATGATTTGTGTATTAATGAATGTGATGCTTCTTATCCGTATTCTTTTATCGACTCTTCACTCCATATACCCGAGGTCATGTTTATTGAGCTCAGTTTTCGCTTAGGGACAAGCGAAGTCTAAGCTTGGGGGGAGTTGATACGTACATTTTGCATCACTATTCTATATCATAATTTACTGCTATTCATTGATATATTTCATATTAAGAGATGATACTTATGTTATTTCATCTATTTTTGCATGGTTGATGGGGGATCGAGAGAGTAGAAACAAGTAGAGACAGAAGATGCACGCAAACTTCTTAAAAGTCATACAATCAGAGTGATTACACAGGCATTGGATAAGGCCCGAATAAGAATTTCCACAAAGTCTAAAGGGAAAAGAAATAACTCTCAGAGCGAGCTGGGCATTACAGTCATGCAAGGTAGGCCAAAGTTTTGACCCCACACTAGGAAGCCCGCAGAGGATAGCATAGCATCTAGAGTGGGCTTGGAGTCGTGAGGAAGCATGGCCAAGGCGGAGCGAGGCAGAGGTATCCCCATGGGCTAGGCCGAAGTGAAGTCGGGCAATCATGTGGAACTCTGCATCGATAGGGAAAGAGGGTTAGCGAGGTTCAGTTCAGAGATAGGAATATCACAGGCGGCGACAAGTACCTCGATGTCCTGGTCAAGCAGAGGGCCATCAGCCTCCACCGCCACCGCCAGGAGGTCATCAGCACTGAGCTCCCCCTTGCGCCCTTTAGGCTTGGTCGTCCCCTCCATCAGGTCCTTCTTACGCATGGAGGCCTTGTCCATAATGGAGACGAAGGTGTCGGGCTCCATCTGAGCCAGGCGGGAGCTGCGTCGCGGCTTCAGTGGCAGGGAGATAGCCTGCCAGACAGTAGGGAGGATAGGGATGGCCTCCATAGCCAGGGCATGGAAAGCAGGGGTAGGAGCCACTGGCGCAACAACCAGAGGAAGATCATTCGATGCAGCCTGAGCAGTAGAGGAGGCAGTGGCCTGCACCGCATCAAGAAGAAAGGCTGGGATAGCATCCGGACCCAATGCAAGCTCGGTAGCAAAGGGGACAGGGACAACGAGCTGCGACTCAGTAGGACGCCCGCGGGCAATGACATCCACAGCCAAAGTGGGGCGGTTGTGATGGCCAACCATTGCGATAGAGGTGATGAAGCCCACAGAAGCAGTGGCGAGGTTGACCACCATGAGGCCCTTGCAAATAGGATCAGAGGAGAGGGGCCTCATCGAAAGGCAAAAAAGGCCTGCTCTCCCAGGGAGCCCGTCTCATGGAAATCGAAGAAGCCCATGTAGAGTTTGAAGACAACCGACTTTGGCTTAGAGCGGAGAGGGTCACCAATCGCAAGCGGGATAACCAGAGCAACAGCTAAGGCTTGAGAGATAACCGACAAGGTAGCAGCCGGAGCAACACTAGAAGGTCCAACATGGTCTACCAGGGGTTTTGGAGCTCCAAGAGCCTACAACACCTCTGCATAGCCGGCGCCGCCCTCAATCTCAATCATCTACTGCTCATCATCTGAGGAAAAGGCCTCTGAGACAGGTTCGGAGTCAAGGTTAGAGGAGTGACCGGAGCCAGGGGCTAGATCATCAAAGTCGATAATGTTAACTTTGCCAATCGAGCCGGTGCTGCAATGGTTCTTGACAGAAATGTTCATGGGGATGTCTGTAATAGTCTCGGCCTTGACAGTGATTAGCACAACAGAGTAATCGATGCTGGTTAGGCATAAAGGGTCGATGGTGTGGCGGTTGGCGTAAGGAGAGGAAGAGTGGATGATGTGCTCTCTGTTCTAGTGCTCAAGAGGAAAGTCCTCAATGGAGAGGGTAGCAAGAGTTTCGTGTTCAAAGAGGAAACGATTGTCCGTTTCATTGTGGCATTCAAAGAAGACAGTGGCTTCGCGCCCATGGAACAGCCTGTTGCGCATAGTGTTCTCACAGTCATAGTAGGAGGAGAAAACGGCCACACGAGCACCACGAGAAGTCGGGAACAAGGAGACGCGATCTGGTCCGCAGCCCAGATCAGCCGCTTGGTAGATGAAGTTTTCAGGGTCTCCAAGAGGTGGGTTTAGGAAGGCATAAGCCAGATTATCAAATTGTACCATGTTGATGAACGGCATGAACACATCAATTTAATTCGGCCGATGTGGCTCATCCAAGTCCTCAGTGTCAGGCAAGGCGAGCTGGGCGCCAGGCGCAGGCAGGTAGTGTGCAGCGTCAATAATGGGGATGAACCTGTCATCTCCAGCATCCTGCAAACCACCAGGAGCATGATCGAGCAGGGCGCCCTCCTTGCTGGAGCTGTCGTCGAAGGCAAGCTCCTCTGGATCTTCTTCCTCCTCAACTTCAATTGCCTCCGGTGCCGCCGGGGAGACGAGCCAGCAGACCGAACTTTGGTGGTCAGAGGAGAAGCAGAGGATGCAGTATAGGCCGACTGAATCCCGGTAGTCCCCAGCCTCAAGATCAGCAACGTGGGCCTCCATGCTGGTGCTGGAAACATAACAAGAGGGGGTGTGAGGGGAAGGGAAGAGGCGGAAAAGGGGGCGAGCGGGAGAAGGGGAGCCATGAAAAGGGGGTGCAGGCGGGGGAAGCTTACAATGGCACTTGACATGGCCTGAGCACCTGCAGCGGCGGCATCAGATGGGGTCCCGGCAAGCAGCAACAAAATGGTCGCAGGAGAGGCACTTGTGCCAGCGAGGGACGGATGGATTGAGGGGCGGAGGGGTGGAATGGGCGCGCGGCGTAGAGGGTTTAGAAGGGGAGGAGGCCACCTGAGAGAAGGAGGGTGCAGGCTAACACTAGCGGCGCTAGCACCGAGGTTTCCATAGAAGGAAAGAGGACCCGTGGTGGTGCAGCAAGCCGGAAGAAGGGAGGGGCAGAGAGCGGGGTGGAGTTGGGGGAGGTGCCATCGCGGTCCAGAGCGGATTGAGGAAAGATTTCTCGGGGTAGATGAACAGGCCACGGCAACGGTCCAATGGGGGAAGGGAGGAGTCCTAGAGAAAGCAGGAGGAGGCAGAGAGGGGGGGCGGCGTCTAGCGACATGATAGCGGCGTAAGAGCAAGTTTAATAGTGTAGCCGGTTGTTGGCTATAAGATGTTGCCACATCATCTATAGTCAGTCATATAGCTAACACGTACAATGGTTGGATACAAGAATGTACTACTTTATTAAAGTGTGACCCACATATCACTCTCACGAAGCACCTAGGAGCACGTGATAGAGCTGGCTCTTAACTTATAGCCGGCTCCTCTTCTCTCTCCTCTTATCTCTCTTCCAACTCAGCATAAATACTAAATTTTACTTCTTATAGCCAGCTGACATGGCTCTATTGTACTTGCTCTAAGGTAGTCACAGGCGGAGAAGGGATGAGTGTCAACTCCAGAGGTCGTCACACAAGAAGATTCAGAGCAGCACATGTCAATAGGCCCGCTGGTTCGTTCAGAGTAGTGGCGACACATCACGTCCCCGACGGGATTGGCAGTGACCGCATCCAGATCAGCAGGGACCGGTTCGGACCCAGACGTAGGAAGGGAGAAGTGGGTGACGAGGCGCCCATGGCGCAGGCCGTCGAGGGAGACAATGAACAGGGCAAGATTTCTAGAAGCCACAACAAATCTGAACACGGAATCATCGACCTCGACTACAGAGAAACGCTCGAACGCAGATCCTAGCCAAAACTGAAGCATAGCGCATACTAAATAACGAGGAGTAGGATTTTGGTCACCATGAACCACCGAGATGTTTACCCAGGTTAGGGCCAATAGCGGTGATCCAGGCGCAACTGGAGAGCATACCGCGGTGTTGAAGTTCTCCATGGTGAACTGAAGGAAGGCGTCCCCCGGTGAGGAGAAAGGCTGCTGCAGCTCCCGGGGGTCGAGATCCAGCAACCAAGGCAGCTTGCGGTGGAGGAAGCCTTGGGCGACCGCCTCCACCGGCACCGAGGCGGCAAGGAGGGAGGACGCTCCAATCACCGACTCCGCCAACACGCCCACTCGTGCTTCCAGGCTCACACGGGATCGCAGGTTCCTAAGGAATTCATTATAGGAATGTTTCCAATAGAAATGGTTTGCTTTTGCACATCGAAACCAAAAATTAATCTCGCGGATACATATAATTCGGAAGAATAGGTGAGTGATTCATACACAACATCCCTTTCTTTTATCGAGGGTTCTAGCAATTGATACCCTTTCGCAAATAATTGAAATGCAATTTCGTGATCTGGGTCTTTAATTGTTGGAAACTTGTCAAGTTCTTCTGCCAAGGCTTGATTAATGAACCTACAAAATCCCTCGAATTGGATCTGACTAAATCCAGGTATTGTGGACATTCCCTCGTTTCCATTCCGGAGCATCTTAATCTGGTTATTTACTAAAATCTCCTTTTGGGGGAGAAGGGTGGATTGTTAGTGTGGATGATTTAGAAGATATAATTGGTGGGCATATATGGTTGGGCTTCATTTGTGTATTTGGCGGGATTTGGCATATCTTAACCAAACCCTTCGCATGGGCTCACCGTGCGTTTGTATGGTCTGGAGAAGCTTACCTGTCTTATAGTTTAGCTGCCGGGCCCGAGCTCCATCTGGGAGCATTGCCATTGCTAATGTCATGCTGACATGAGCATGACGCCATAATTACCTTCTGTTGTAATTAAATGTTTTGTAAATCATTTCTAGAAATAAAAATACCTTATGGGCCCAACCTGTTAGAGTTTTAACAATTTCGTAAAATCATTTCTAAAATGAATAAAGAGCTGACATGTTGATCCAGGTTGGAAATAATTTATATAATTCCAAAAATGTTTAATTATTTTAAAATGATTTAAGAATGTATTTAAATTGGGAAAAATTATAACTAATTCATTTTAAATCAGAAAAATATGTACAATATATCAAAATGTTCGGAAAAATGAGATTTACCCAATAGACTCATAATCATGACTTGTTAAGCAAATTTTATTGCAAGTTTAATTACAAGAATAATCGAACCCCCGTAGGTATTTCTAAGGTTCCCCTGAATTAGGGTTTGCACCCCTCGGATCCTGTTTAAATTGCCAAGCATGCTTTGGGGTTTCATTTCAATACCATTTAACTTTTCATATCATCATACTTGCTTGAGAATTGCATCGATGCCATGTGTTGATTGTTTTTCCCTTTATTTCCGGTGTTTGCTTCTTCTAGGTAGAATACGATATCGTGATCGAGATCGAAGACCAAGGTTAACACCATCGACGATCGACGAACAATACTTGATCAGATGTAATCAAGTCAAGCACAAGCCTTTCGAAGATCTGCTTATTGGTTATCAACAGGCAAAGGCAAGCATAGCCCACACATAAAAGAATCCTATGCTTTCAAAATATTTCAATTCCTACCATGATGCATATGATTCTACTGTGGTATTTTATCGATAGATAGAGTATCCTATCTGTTGCATTACTCCCTCTGAGATTAAATTACCTGATCCACTGCTCCTAGCATAACTAGGTTTGGCTTGTGTGTATTGCTAGAGCTTATATTTATGTCTTGCTTAGCCATGCTTAGCTGTCATTGCTGGTTCATCCAGATGATGTACTAATGTAGAGAATCTTGTATGACAGGAGAACGAGGTATACTGATGAGGTAAGATTAGTGGTAAAGGTTAAACATGCTAAAGCTTGTATGGAAGGCCACTGTGGGATGTGATTTTTGTAGTCCCATGCTTCCTACCCTAGGAACCGAGTTATTTCCTTTGGAACCAAGACAAGCGTACAGCCACACAGGGCCCGGAAAATCTCACGAGTAACTAACTTGCCTAGTAGATTCCATGATTCACATAGTTCGGGTGTTCCATTCGACATATGCATAGATAACGTTTTGAAAGATTTGGCGGGTGAAGGTGCATCATAAAAGGTAGGTAAGTGTGGCCGGGGTTGCTTGAGGCGGTCCCTCCGGTAAACCAATCTTGACTCACATCTCTAGTGACCGGCTTCGGGACTTGACCCATTATGGTGGAACCTTCCTTAGGGCGGGACTCATGGTCTCGGCAAACGCAAGGTAAAGGTTGTGTCCAACCACCCTCTATCGACCTTCCAAGGAAGAGGGCTAATAATCTAGCATTAAGAGTCGGTTGGTATGTGTGGGTAAATTTGTACACTCCTCCAGGGTTAAATCTTTTTGAAAAGCCGTGTTCACGGTTATGAACGCTTGGTGACCGAATTCTAAGATCATAGAGAACATTAACCTAATCATAAAACTTGGCAGTTCAACGTGTGCATAAGGATGCTTCCTCATGGGTACGAGGGGGTGATCCTAGTTGTGAGATGAGGATTACTTTGGTGGATATCAAAAGATGATGATCAATTCTTTATGTTGCTCTCTTATCCCCTTTTAAAATATTCTGACTAGACGAGCTTCTTCTCTCCCTTGTTTCATAAACAAAGATAGATTTATGCAAAATAACTCCACCATCCATAAGTCTTACAGAGTACATCCTGCACTCACCCTTGCTTTGTTGATACTTTTTTAGCAGAATAAGTGTTCCTCAGAAGACAAGTTTGGTACGACATCGACACCGACGGGTAGCTTGGGGTTCTTGGCCGACAACCTGGAATCTATGGGTTGGGACGTCATCGTTATGCTTTAGGCATCTTAGGCTATTTTTTCAGTTTTATATACTTAATAGCATAATTTGTCTTCCGTTGTTTGATGTTTGTGGTCAGTGACATCTGCTTGTAATATTTTGGTTCTTTTCTCAGTTATGAGATTGCCGTAATATTTTTGTGTCGCAAGGTTACTGATGTGTTACCTATTTCTCACTAAATATCCTCGAGCTCTAGGTTAAGCTTAAGGTCTAGGATTTGTTTACCCCTGATCTTGGGGGTGTCACACAAATATTGCGATCACCAAACCAGATGCGGATGCAGTGCACGTGTGCATGGTAGTGCATGTCTTGTTCCTCTTAGCAAGCTCGAACACGGTCGCCATGCCCTCCTTTACGTTCTCCTTTCCATGTCGAAGCAGTCCTACAAGTATGCACATAGGTAAAAAAGGGGTCAAAGCCATGAGTGCAAGTATTTTCAACCTCAGGGTGTTTGAATTATGAGAAGTGAAACAAACTTATCTAGAAAAGAATTTGAACCTTCTCCTTCATGTTGTTGTACTTTTGCTCTGGATCTAGGGCATAGCTGTAATTCCTCTAAGTCCAAGCTACATCCTGGAGACCATTTGGGAGAGTGAAAATCCCATGAAAATGGCATCTAACAAGGGATCCAAGGATGCTCGAGTAGCCACGAAACATCTTCCTTCCATCCTAATATGTAAAGGAACTACACAGCGAAAAGTAAAAAATCAGTATGTGATGAGAATTCCAATAATAGTGGCGATATATATGGTTAGCGGGTCAAATCATGTACCTCTTCCCAGCAGGTATGAGAACATGATCCGCATAGGAATAAGGTAGTTTGGGGAGTCTCATAACCCCACGCCGATACGGAGCCTTGCTCTATGGTCTCAGTCAGGGGTCTAAGGCCGCGTACACGTCAAGGTATAGTGTCTCATCCTACGGAGCATCCCACCTCAAGGCCATGTCAAGCTCGTAGGGTAAACACCCCAACCCCTCATCCTTCGAGTCCTATGACCCATCACTATCATCATCATCGTCCTCCTCTAAGTGCGCCTCGTCATCCTCCTCCTAACGAAATGGATCCTCCTCCTGTTGATCCTCCTCCTCCTCGTCCACCACGGCCGGGGGTGGGTGTGATACATTGCAAATGTATCTATAATTTTTGATGTTCCATGCTTGGTTTTATCTAATTTCTTTTGTTTTGTCCACACTTTGGAGTAATTTTCATATGATTTCTTGGACTAACCTATTAACAAGAGCCACAGTGCTAGCTGCCTGTTTTCTGTTGTTTTTGGTTCCAGGAAAGTCAGAAAATGAATATTCTCGGAATTGGACGAGACAAAAGCCAAAGTGCCTATTTTTCCGGAAGTCATCAAATGCCAGAATACGAGACGAAGAAGGGCTGGGGGCCGGCCACACCACCTGGCTGCGCGGCAAGGCCTGGCCCGCGCCAGGGGGTGGTCTGGCCGACCCCAGCACCCCCTCGGCCTCTCCTTCTGCCTATATATTGCCCTCGGGATGAAAACCCTAAGTACCCGATCAAAAATCCACGAAAGAGTCTGTAGCCGCCGTCGTCTCTGTCCCTAGATCGGGAGGGATCTGAAGCTCTTCCTGGCACCCTGCTGGAGAGGGTAATTCACCCTGGAGGCCTTCTTCATCATCATGCAAGCCTCCGGTGTGATTCCTGAGTAGTTCATCTCTGGACTATGGGTCCATGGAGTAGCTAGATGGCTGGTTCTCCTCCTTTGTGCTTTCATGTCTAGATCTTGTGAGCTTCGTTCATGATCAAGATCATCTATTTGTAATTCTACATGTTGTGTTTGAGGGGATCCAATGGATATTGAGATGCTATTTTAGATTGATTATTGATTCTATCATGTCTTTGTTATTTGTGATATTGCATGCCTTCCATTGTTAGTAGCTATCTTGGCCAAGTAGATGCTAGCAACTCCAAGAGTTACTATTTATGCTCGATAGTGGGTTCATGCCTCTAGTAATCTGGGGAAGTGACATAAATCTCTAAGGTACTAGATGTGCTATTGCTACTAGGGAGAAAACAACAATCCTTTGTTCATAGAATAATCATATTGTTTACATTACACGCCATTCGTAAAGCAATAATCTGTTGCTTGCAACTTAATACTGGAGGGGGTTTATATGATAACCTGAAGGTGGATTATTAGTCATAGATGCAGTTGGATGGCGGTCTATGTATAATGTTGTAATGCCCAATCAAGTTCCAAAGGAGTCAAGATGATTGGTATATGCATGTATTGCTTTCTCGGTGTTTGTCGATTGCCCCACTGTAATTTGTTCACCGAGCATGTTATCTATCTTAAGGAGAGCCACCTCTAGTGAACTATGGACCCCGGTTCTTTTTTTAACATTCTATCTACAAACTGTTTACTGCTTTGTGTTTACTTTCTACAAACTATTACTTCCTTCCATTCGATATGTTTAATCCTTTGTTTTTAGCAAAACCGGTGAGATTGATAACCTCATCGCAAGTTGGGGACAAAGTTCTGTGGTTGTGTTGTGCAGGTCTCCACGTTGCTACTAGCACCGATAGTGCGTCCTGCCAAGGCTCAGCTAGCAACACCTTTGGGGTGTTACTTGCTCCTACTGGTTCGATTAAACCTTGGTTTCATAACTGAGGGAAACTTGCTGCTGTGCTCATCATACCTTCCTCTTGGGGTTCCCCAACGAGCTCTACATCAACACTGAGCCATCAAGCACTTTTCTGGCGCCGTTGCCGGGGAGTCAAGGACATCTTCACAAGGGGAGTCCCTCATAACCAATCTCTTTACTTTGTTATTTTTGTTTTGCTTAGTTTACTTTTACTTTGTTTGCTTGTTTCTTTATCAAAAACACAAAAAAATTAGTTCCTACTATAGTTGTTATTTTCGTTGGTCTATTATTGTCTTGCTTTATCATGCTTTCTATCAATGGTTGGTTTCTTTGAAACTGAATCTTATTGGCAAGGTGGATTCACGGAAGAACAAAAATACTATTATAAGGAACACCGCTTGTCACAAAAAGGGAAACACTTATGGGAACAAATTGATAAATTGTATACCATTGCTATAAACGTGTGCTCTACTTACAATGTTACTTATTGCTTTGATAAATCTTGTTGCTGTAGGAGGTATAAACACCTCCCTTTTCAATGTGAGTATAATGATAATGTTACCAATCTTCTTAGGTTAAAGGGAATTATGACTTTTATGATGTGGAACAAATTGAAGAGTTTATTGCTTGGAAGGGTGCATTTGAACTTGCTAGTTTGCTTGAAAATACTGATGATTCACCTTATAAATATGAGGTTTATGATATACTTAAATTTTTCTTTGATAATTACAAGGTAGAAAATGGCTATATTCTTGAATATGTTAATAGATTCTCTCCACCAATGGAAGAGACTAATGCCTTGCAGGAGCCTATGGAAGAAGAAATTGCTGAAATTGGATGCTCATTGGATGAAAAAGAGGAGGAGAGTGATGATCAAGAGGAGGAAGAATGGATCTACCCATCCCTACCTTCTAATGAGAGTAAATCTTTACCCCTTATATTATTTGATTGTCACCCATGCTTACCAAAGGAGGACGAATGTCATGTTCCTGAGGATTCTTTTGAAAATGTTTATAATAAAGCTCTAGTGTTTGTAGATCATGAAAATCATGCTTTATGTGATAGTTATATTGTTGAGTTTATTCATGAGGCTATTGAAAATTATTATGAGAGAGAAAAATATGGTTGTAGAAGTTTTCATGGTATGGAAACACCTCTCTATGTGCTGAAAGTTTTGAAGTTATTCTCGTTTTATCTTCCTATGCATGTCACTTTGTTCTTTGTGAATTTATTTGCATACGATATTCCTATGCATAGGAAGTGGGTTAGACTTAAATGTGTTTTCAATTTGCTTCTTGATGCTCTCTTTTACTTCAATTCAATTTTTTTATGTGAGCATCTTTTCAAACTATCATGCCTAACTTAAAGGCGTTAAAGAAAAGTACTGATTGGGAGATAACCCAAAAAATTTAGATGATTCTTGGAAGTTATTACTTCATCAATAACCTCTCCTTATCCCTTTTATTTGTTTTTTGTGCCAAGAGTAACCTCTAATGAGAGAGAAGTAATGATTGGGAAAGTTACTGTCCCGAAACAGATTTCTGTTCTTCAACGTAAAAATTCGTGTAAAATCTCTGAACGTCCTATTGAGGCGTGCATTTTTGTGCTTCTGCCCCAGGTTGTTATCTAACTTTATTTAGTCTAACACTTTTTGATTTCAGCAACAGAAGGTCTTCAAAAAAATTCGTCTTTACCTGCTGGTCTGTTTTGACAGATTTCTACCATTTTCTGTATTTGCTTCTTGTTGGTTTCTTTTTGAGTTCTTTTGGGGAATTGGGCTTTTTGAGGGAAGTGCTTCAGTAGCTAGTGTTCTAATGGAAGTTTATTGGTGTTGGAACTGAACCTTAAGACTTATTATCTTGAGTGCACTAATCTTGCTAATAAAGATTGTGTGAAGTTTTGTATGAAGGAAAATTTTCAGGTGTATGGAAGGAATGAGTAATGAGATGAAGGATGGACTAAAGCTCAAGCTTGGGGATGCCACGCATGTCACCCCAAGAAATATCCACGAAGTACAAGCGTCAAAGCTTGGGGATGCCCAAGGCATCCCCCTCTTCATCAATAAAAATCCCAGGTTTCTTCCAAACGCTTCATTATTATTGTTTGATGCACAGTTGTGTTGTTCTTGGAGCGTCTTCTTTTTTGTTTTCGTTTTGCTGAATAAATTGGTTGGACCCCCTCTTTCATACATTGGTTTTCAAATAGTTTTGTTTGGTTTGGAAAAGAGTAGGAAAGTTCGTGCTTAAGTGTTAAAGAGAGCTTGTTTTTGACTGTGGCCAGTGCTTTGTCACGCCATGCTTGATATTGTTTTGGCTTTATGCTTAGTATTCTTTGCTGTAGCATGACTTGTTATAAACAATTGAGATTTCTTAATGTGCCTTGGATGAATCATGCGTTGTTTTAGCATATTAAAGCATAGTATAGTGGTATTCTCCTTTGATGCTTTATTTGGGTTGACTTAGCGCATGATCACACCATGTTATGTCTATCTTAAGTCACCATAAGCCTTTATGATCCTTTAGTTTTCAACTTGTAGTATCACTTTATGATTTGATCAATGATGTTTTGTCGCTCTGCATGATTATGGCCATTATTGCTCTCTTAGTTTGTCTCTCCCAGTCTTTTGCTAGCCTCCACAACCAAGTATGACTTCCACTCATGCATCCAACTCCCTAAACCAAATTATTCCAAAGAGTCCACCATACCTACCTACTAGCTTATGCTATTCCAAGTATATTCATGCTTTTGTTTATCTTCCAAATTAAACTTGTTATGAGAAATCTAGTGATTAAAGCTCTCATGAACTTGATGGCACACTTTACTTTTTGCATCTAATAAACTTGAACCATCGGGTCCTTCTTTGTTGTGTATATGCTTGCGCTTTATAAGTTGAAATTAGCAGAACCATGTATCATGGGGAACGCTTTCAACATTGCACTTGTACTTTATACCCCGTTGATATCATGTTCTTTTGCTTATGGATCCCGACGGTGTGAAATAAAAGTGGAACTTGTAAGATCATGGAGCTTGTATGTGTGTTAGAGAAACGCCTGTGCCGCTAGCCTAAGCCATGCCTAATCATGGTGGAAACTTGCAGCATCACCATAATGAGCACTCTATGAAGCATCCTCAATAAAAACCTATGCAAATAGCAAATAAAAAGATCACTGAGATGCTCATTGTCTGCTTGCCTTGTCATTTTGATTATGGGATAGCTCATGTATCATGTGCAAGGGGTACCTCGTTCGTGGTTCTTTATGATTCATATGTACTTACAATGACAAGAGCCTACTCGTGACTAAAGTTGAGTAGCATGAAGTTCGGTCTTCGTAAGTAAGGGGCATAAGATTTCGGTTTATAACTTGTCAAGCATATCCTCTTAGTTGTGTCACTTTAACCTTAATCACCTTCAAGATGCTTATGATAGGGGAAATGAGAGCTGAAAGCTATACGTACCATAATTTTTTGGAAGCTCTTTATGAGACTTGAATCCCTACTTCCTTCTATGAAGGCCTTTCTTCCACCATTATATTGAGTCTCCACCTTCTACATTTATGCACTTACTTTGAGAGCATAGTGGCCATTCTTAGTTTTATGTGCATTGTCCCAAGACTTGTTGATTGATACATAACTTGATATTGCTTGTTTTATACTATTTGTATCTAGTCACTCTTATGAACTTTGAAGGTGTCCTATGCATTTATATTTGCTACTCTATGAGGGACAAGCTGAATACTATTATGCTATGTTTTCTTTATGTGAAACAAACAAACGTCTTGCAAAGCATTGTTATTCATGAATCTTTTAGTTGTGACTTTTCATGTTGCAACATAGTTAATCAAGGAACCCCAAGAGGAAGGTATGATGAGCACAGCAACAAGCTTTCCCTCAGTTATGAAACCAAGGTTTACTCGAACCAGTAGGAGCAAGGAAACACCTCAAAGGTGTTGCTAGCTGAACTTTGGCAGGGCGCACTACCGGTGCCAGCAGCAACGTGGAGACCTTCACAACACAACCATAGAACTTTGCCCCCAACTTACAGTGAGGTTGTCAATCTCACCGGTTTTGCTGAAAACAAAGGTTTAAACGTATTGTGTAGAAGAAAGTAATAGTTTGCAGAAAGTAAACAGAAAGCAGTAAAGAGTTGTAGATTGATGATAAAAGAAAGGACCAGGGTCCATAGTTCACTAGTGGTGGCTCTCCTTAAGATAGATAACATGTTGGGTGAACAAATTATAGCGGGGCAATTGACAAACATCGAGAAAGCAATCATGCATATACTACTCATCTTGACTCCTTTGAGATTTGATTGGGCATTACAACATTATACATAGACCGTAATCCAACTGCATCTATGACTAATAATCCACCTTCAGGTTATCATCCGAACCCCCTCCAGTATTAAGTTGCAAGCAACAGATAATTGCATTATGGATTGCATGTAAAGTAAACAATATGATTGTTCTATGAACAAAGGATTGTTGTTTTCTCCCTAGTAGCAACATCACATCTAGTACCTTAGAGATTTCTGTCACTTCCCCAGATTACTAGAGGCATGAACCCACTATCGAGCATAAATACTAACTCTTGGAGTTGCTAGCATCTACTTGGCCAAGATACCTACTAACAACGAAAGCATGCAAGATCACAAATAACAAAGACATGATATAATAAATAATCCATTTGAAATAGCATCTCAATATCCATCGGATCCTCGCAAACACAACATGTCTGAATTACAAATAAATGATCTTGATCATGAACGGAGCTCACAAGATCTAAACATGATAGCACAAAGGAGAAGAACCAGCCATCTAGCTACTACATGGACCCGTAGTCCGAAGATGAACTACTCACGCATCACACCGGAGGCTTGCATGATGATGAAGAAGGCCTCCAGGGTGAATTCCCCTCTCCGGCAGGGTGACGGGAAGAGCTTCAGATCCCTCCCGATCTAGGGATTGAGATGACGGCGGATACAAACTCTTTCATGGATTTTTTGATTGGGTGCTTAGGTTTTCTGTATCGGAGGCATCTTATAGGTGAAAGGGGAGGCCGAGGGGGTGCCGGAGGTGGCCAGACCACCCCCTGGCGCGGGCTAGGCTGGGCCGCGCAGCTAGGTGGTGTGGCGGCCCCCTGGCCCCTCTCCGTCTTGTATTCTGGCTCCTAGTGTCCCTTGGTGAAAAAACGACTTTGGCTTTTGACCCTTGATATGTTGCTAACGTATCCATAATTTTTGATGTTCCATGCTTGGTTTTATCTACTTTCTTATGTTTTTTCCACACTTTGGAGTACTTTTCATATGATTTCTTGGACTAACCTATTAACAAGAGCCACAGTGCCAGCTGCCTGTTTTCCGCTGTTTTTGGTTCTAGGAAAGTTAGAAAATGAATATTCTCGAAATTGGACGGGACAAAAGCCAAAGTCAATTTTTCACCGAGGGACACCTGGAGCCAGAATACGGGACGTAGAGGGTCTGGGGACCGGCCACACCACCTGGCCGCACGGCCAAGCCTGGCCCGTGCCAGGGGATGGTCTGGACGCCCCAGGCACCCCCTCGGCCTCTCCTTCCGCCTATAAGTTACCTCCGATACAGAAACCCTGAGTACGCGATCAAAAATCCACGAAAGAGTCTGTAGCCGCCGTCTTCTCCATCCCTAGATCGGGAGGGATCTGAAGCTCTTCCCGGCACCCTGCTGGAGAGGGGAATTCACCCTAGAGGTCTTCTTCATCATCATGCAAGCCTCCGGTGTGATGTGTGAGTAGTTCATCTCTGGACTATGGGTCCATGTAGTAGCTATATGGCTGGTTCTCCTCCTTTGTGCTATCATGTTTAGATCTTGTGAGATCCATTCATGATCAAGATCATCTATTTGTAATTCTGCATGTTGTGTTTGCAGGGATCCGATGGATATTGAGATGCTATTTCAAATTGATTATTGATTCTATCATGTCTTTTTTATTGGTGATCTTGCATGATTTCCTTTGTTAGTAGCTATCTTGGCCAATTAGATGCTAGCAACTCCAAGAGTTAGTATTTATGCTCGATAGTGGGTTCATGCCTCTGGTAATCTGGGAAGTGACAGAAATCTCTGAGGTACTAGATGTGTTGTTGCTATTAGGGAGAAAACAACAATCCTTTGTTCATAGAACAATCGTATTGTTTACTTTACACGCAATTCGTAATGCAATTATCCATTGCTTGCAACTTAATACTGGAGGGGGTTTGGATGATAACATGAAGGTGGATTATTAGCCATAGATGCAGTTGGATGGCGGTCTATGTATAATGTTGTAATGCCCAATCGAATCTCAAAGGAGTCAAGATGAGTAGTGTATGCTTGTATGCTTTCTCGATGTTTGTCAATTGCCCCACTGTAATTTGTTCACCCAACATGTCATCTATCTTAAGGAGAGCCACCTCTAGTGAACTATGGACCCCGGTCCTTTCTTTTACCATCAATCTACAATCAATTATTTACTGTTTTGTGTTTACTTTCTGCAAACTATTAATTTCTTCCACTCGATACGTTTAATCCTTTGTTTCCAGCAAAACCGGTGAGATTGACAACCTCATCGCAAGTTGGGGATAGAGTTTTGTGGTTGTGTTGTGCAGGTCTCCATGTTGCTGCTGGCACCGGTAGTGCGCCCTGCCAAAGTTCAGCTAGCTACACCTTTGGGGTGTTTCCTTGCTCCTATTGGATTGATAACCTTGGTTTCATAACTGAGGGAAAACTTACTGTTGTGCTCATCATACCTTCCTCTTGGGGTTCCCCAATGAGCTCGTTAGTACACAAGTCAGCAAGTATATTTTCTGGCGCCATTGCCGGGGAGTCAAGGACATCTTCACAAGGGGAGTCCCTCATAACCAATCTCTTTACTTTGTTATTTTTGTTTTGCTTAGTTTACTTTTGCTTTGTTTGCTTGTTTCTTTATCAAAAACACACAAAAAATTAGTTTTACAAGTTTGCTTTCTTTATTAAAAACACAAAATAATTTAGTTCCTATCTTAAGTTGCCATTTTGTCTAGCATTGCTCCAATCACTATGTCACCTGAGGAAATGATTTTCACTTTTAAACAAGGAATTGAAGAGAGTTTCAAAGAAGCTTGGTCTAGAATCTTTGATCTACATGAAAAAACTGAACCAAAAATGACTCAAAGCTTGTTCCTTAGCAGTTTTTACCTTGGAATTGCTCTTTGCTATAGATATGCTTTAGATGCTGTTGTGGGAGGAGATTTCCTCCAATGCAATGAGGATGATGTTGTTAATGCCATAAAGAAATTGGCCTTTACTTGTAACTTGCCTAGCAAATCTAATTCTTCTTTCATAAACATATTTGCTAGATTGAATACTCTTGAGACCAGCACTGCTAGTTTGAAAGATTACTATAATACGCTTAGAGAGCATCATAACTATGTTCCAATAAATTCTGAACCCTCATAATGGCTTCCCATAGTAAAGATTGCTATAAACAATGAAACTTTTCATGCTCGCTTTGCTATCATGTCTGAATTTTGTCTTATGCCCAAAGATATTTATAAATCTTTGAATCTTTGGGGGCTTTCTGAAGGAGGAGAAGAAATTTTTCTTGCCAATAATGCCACAATATTACCCATTGGAATAGCTGAAGGAGTGTTTACAAAGATCCTAGGGAAATGATTTCTACTGATTATCTTGATATTGAATGTGTAGGAAAAGGACAAATCACACTTGGAAGATCCCTATTCAAACTCCTTGGAGCAATAATAGATGTGGAAAAGGGCACCATGCACTTTGTTTCTCCACCAAGCATTCATAAGTTCCCCATGGTTAAGAATAAAAGTAATAGAGGTAAGGGCAATAAATTTGGTTTTAATGCTTCTTCATTTGAGAACACTTAATCATTTTTCTTGCTTCTTATGCCTAACTTAAAGGCGTTAAAGAAAAGTACTTATTGGGAGATAATCCAAAAGTTTTAGATGAGTCTTGGAAGTTATTACCTTAGTAATAACCACTCCTTATCCTTTTTTTTTGCTTTTTGTGCCAAGAGTAACCTCTAATAAGAGAGAAGTAATGATTAGGAAAGTTGTTGTCCCGAAACAGATTCCTGTGCTTCACCGTAAAAATTCGTGTAAAATGTTGGTATGTCATTTTGAGGCGTGAATTTTTGTGCTTCTGCCCCAGTTTGTTATCTAACTTTATCTAGTTCAAAACTTTTCGATTTGAGCAACAGAAGATCTTCTAAAAAAATTGTCTTTACCTTCTGGTCTGTTTTGACAGATTTCTGCCATTTTCTGCATTTGCTTCTTGTTGGTTTCTTTTTGAGTTCTTTTAGGGAATTGAGCTTTTTGAGGGAAGTTCTACAGTATGTAGTGTTTTAATGGAAGTTTTATTGGTGTTGGAACTGAACCTAAAGACTTATTATCTTGAGTGCACTACTGTTGCTAATAAAGATTGTGTGAAGTTTTGTATGAAGGAAAAAATTTAGGTGTATGGAAGGAATGAGTAATGAGCTGAAGAATGGAGTAAAGCTCAAGCTTGGGGATGCCACGCATGTCACCCTAAGAAATAGCCAAGAAGTATAAGCGTCAAAGCTTGGGCATGCCCAAGGCATCCCCTTCTTCATCAAAAAAATCCCACGTTTCTTCCAAACACTTCATTTTTATTGTTTCATGCACAGTTGTGTTGTTCTTGGAGCGTCATCTTTTTTGTTTTCGTTTTGGTTTTTTGTTTGCTTTGTTTTATTAGTTTGCTGAATAAATTGGTTGGACCCCCCCTCTTTCATACATTGGTTTTCAAATATTTTGGTTTGGATTGAAAAAGAGTAGGAAAGTTCATGCTTAAGTAGTAAAGAGAGCTTGTTTTTGACTGTGGCCTATGCTTTGTCATGCCATGCTCGATATTGTTTGGCTTTATGCTTAGTATTCTTTGATGTAGCATGACATGTTATAAACAATTGAGATTGCTTAATGTGCCTTTGAAGAATCATGCGTTGTTTTAGCATATTAAAGCATATATTGTGGTATTCTCTTTTGATGCTTTATTTGGGTTGACTTGGCGCATGCTCACACCATGTTATGACTATCCCAAGTCACCATAAGCCTTTATGATCCTTTAGTTTTCAACTTGTAGTATCACTTTATGCTTTGATTAATGATGTTTTGTCGCTCTACATGATTATGGTCATTATTGCTCTCTTAGTTTGTCGCTCCTAGTCGTTTGCTAGCCTCCATAGCCAAGTATGAGTCCACTCATGCATCCAACTCCCAAAACCAAGTTATTCCAAAGAGTCCACCATACCTACCTATTAGCATATGCTATTCCAAGTATATTCATGTTTTTCTCTACCTTCCGAATTAAACTTGTCATGAGAAAATTAGTGATTAAAGCTCTCACGAACTTGATGGCACACTTTACTTTCTTGCATTTAATAAACTTGAACCATTGCGTCCATATTTGTT
Organism: Avena eriantha; assembly: GCA_910589775.1. Lineage (NCBI taxonomy): Eukaryota > Viridiplantae > Streptophyta > Magnoliopsida > Poales > Poaceae > Avena > Avena eriantha. The sequence goes on from OU342745.1 coordinate 450,239,695, forward strand.
GTGTATATGCTTGCGCTTTATAAGTTGAAGTTATAAGAACCATGTATCATGGGGAACGCTTTCAACATTGCACCTGTACTTTGTACCCCGTTGATATCATGTTCTTTTGCTTATGGATCCTGGCGGTGTGAAATAAATGGGGAGCTTGTAAGATCATGGAGTTTGTATTTGTGTTAGAGAAACGCATGGGCCGCTAGCCTAAGCCATGCCTAATCATGGTGGAAACTTGCAGCATAACCATAATGAGCACTCTATAAAGCATCCTCAATAAAAACCTATGCAAATGGCAAATAAAAAGATCGATGAGATGCTCATTGTCTGCTTGCCTTGTCATTTTGATTATGGGATAGCTCTTGTATCATGTGCAAGGGGTACCCTGTTGGCGGTTCTCTATGATACATATGTACTTACAATGACAAGAGCTTACTTGTGACTAAAGTTGAGTAGCATGAGGTTCGGTCTTCGTAAGTAAGGGGCATGAGATTTCGGCTTATAACTTGTCAACCATATCCTCTTATTTGTGTCACTTTAACCTTAATCACCTTCAAGATGCTTATGATAGGGGCAATGAGAGCTGAAAGCTAATAAGTACCATAATATTTGGAAGCTCTTTATGAGACTTGAATCCCTACTTCCTTCTATGAAGGCCTTTCTTTTACCTTTTTGTTGAGTCTCCACCTTCTACCTTTTTGCACCTACTTTGAGAGCATAGTGGCCATCTTAGTTCTATGTGCATTGTCCCAAGACTTGTTGATTGATGCATAACCTTGATATTGCTTGTTTTAAACTATTTGTATCTAGTCACTCTTATGAACTTCGAAGGTGTCTTATGTATTTATGTTTGCCACTCTATGAGGGACAGGCTGAATACCACTATGCTATGATTTCTTTATGTGAAACAAACAAACGTCTTGCAAAGCATTGTTATTCATGAATCTTGTGTTTGTGCCTTTTCATGTTGCAACATAGTTTCTTTGTCTTATTGCTAGAACTTTGTCTTTCATGTTATGATTGAAATACTATGATCCCAGCTTTGAATGATTTACAAATACTTTGATCAAGTTTATGATGGTGCATGTCACCTAAAAAATTATTCTTTCTTTTTATCACTTACCTACTCGAGGACGAGCAGGAATTAAGCGTGGGGATGTTGATACTAACGTACCCATAATTTTTGATGTTCCATGCTTGGGTTTATCTACTTTCTTATGTTTTGTCCACACTTTGGAGTACTTTCCATATGATTTCTTGGACTAACCTATTAACAAGAACCACAGTTCCAGCTGCCTGTTTTCTGCTATTTTTGGTTCCAGGAAAGTCAGAAAATGAATATTCTCGGAATTAGACGGGACAAAAGCCAAAGTTAGTTTTTCACCGAGGGACACAAGGATCCAGAATACGAGACGGAGAGGAGCTGGGGCCCGACCACACCACCTGGCCACGCGGCCAGGCCTGGCCCGCGCCAGGGGGTGGTATGGCTTCCCCAGGCACCCCCTCGGCCTCTCCTTCCGCCTATAAGTTGCGTCCGATACAGAAAACCTAAGTACCCAATCAAAAATCCACGAAAGAGTCTGTAGCCGCCGTTATCTCATCCCTAGACCAGGAGGGATCTGAAGCTCTTCCCGGCACCCTGCTGAAGACGGGAATTCACCCTGGAGGCCTTCTTCATCATCATGCAAGCCTCCGATGTGATGCGTGAGTAGTTCATCTTTAGCCTACGGGTCCATGTAATAGCTAGATGGCTGGTTCTCCTCCTATGTGCTATCATGTTTAGATCTTTTGAGCTTCGTTCATGATCAAGATCATCTATTTGTAATTCCGCATGTTGTGTTTGCAGGGATCCGATGGATATTGAGATGCTATTTCAGATTGATTATTGATTCTATCATGTCTTTGTTGTTTGTGATCTTGCATGCTTTCTGTTGTTAGTAGCTATCTTGGGCAAGTAGATGCTAGCAACTCCAAGAGTTAGTATTTATGCTCGATAGTGGGTTCATGCCTCTGGTAATCTGGGGAAGTGATAGAAATCTCTAAGGTACTAGATGTGATGTTGTTACTAGGGAGAAAACAACAATCCTTTGTTCATAGAACAATCGTATTGTTTACTTTACACACATTCGTAATGCAATTATCCGTTGCTTGCAACTTAGTACTGGAGGGGGTTCGGATGATAACATGAAGGTGGATTATTAGTCATAGATGCAGTTGGATGGCGGTCTATGTATAATGTTGTAATGCCCAATCGAATCTCAAAGTAGTCAAGATGAGTAGTGTATGCTTGTATGCTTTCTCGATGTTTGTCAATTGCCCCGCTGTAATTTGTTCACCCAACATGTCATCTATCTTAAGGAGAGCCACCTCTAGTGAACTATGGACCCCGGTCCTTTCTTCTACCATCAATCTACAATCAACTGTTTACTGTTTTGTATTTACTTTCTGCAAACTATTACTTTCTTCCACTCGATAGGTTTAATCCTTTGTTTTCAGCAAAACCGGTGAGACTGACAACCTCATTGCAAGTTGGGGATGGAGTTCTATGGTTGTGTTGTGCAGGCATCCACGTTGCTGCTAGCACCGGTAGTGTGCCCTACCAAAGTTCAGCTAGCTACAACTTTGGGGTGTTTCCTTGCTCCTACTGGATTGATAACCTTGGTTTCATAACTGAGGGAAAACTTACTTATGTGCTCATCATACCTTCCTCTTGGGGTTCCCCAACAAGATCATTAGTACACGAGTCAGCATCCCGTCCAATTCTGAGAATATTCATTTTCTGACTTTCCTAGAACCAAAAACAGCAGAAAACAGGCAGCTGGCACTGTGGCTCTTGTTAATAGGTTAGTCCAGGAAAGTGTATATAAAGTACTCCAAAGTGTGGACAAACATAAGAAAGTAGATAAAACCAAGCATGGAACATCAAAAACTATGGATACGTTAGCAACATATCAACATCCCTAAGCTTAACTCCTACTCGTCCTCGAGTAGGTAAGTGATAAAAAAGAAAGAATAATTTTTGAGGTGACATGCACCATCATAAACTTGATCAAAGTATTTGCAAAACATTAATAGCTGGGATCATAGTACTTCAATCATAACATGAAAGATAAAGTTCCAACAATGAGACATAGCAACTATGTTGCAACATGAAAAGGCACAAACAAAAGATTCATGAATAACAATGCTTTGCAAGACGTTTGTTTGTTTCACATAAAGAAAAGCATAGCATAGTGGCATTCAGCTTGTCCTTCATAGAGTAGCAAACATAAATGCATAGGACACCCTCAAAGTTCATAGGAGTGACTAGATACAAATAGTTTAAAACAAGCAATATCAAAGCTATGCATCAATCAACAAGTCTTGGGACAATGCACATAGAACTAAGAATGGTCACTATGCTCTCAAAGTAGGTGCATAAAGATAGAAGGTGGAGACTCAACATAAAAGTAAAAGAAAGGCCTTCATAGAAGGAAGTAGGGATTCAAGTTTCATAAAGAGCTTCCAAAAATTATGGTAGTTATTAGCTTTTAGCTCTCATTGCCCCTATCATAAGCATCTTGAAGGTGATTAAGGTTAAAGTGACACAACTAAGAGGATATGCTTGACAATTTATAAGCTGAAATATCATGCCCCTTAGTTACGAAAACCGAACCTCATGCTACTCAACTTGTGTCACAAGAAAGCTCTTGTCATTGTAAGTACAGATGTATCATAGAGAACTGCCAATGGGGTACCCCTTGCACATGATACAGGAGCTATCCCATAATCAAAATGACAAGGCAAGCAGACAATGAGCAACTCAGCGATCTTTTTATTTGCTATTTGCATAGGTTTTTATTGAGGATGCTTCATAGAGTGCTCAATATGGTTATGCTGCAAGTTTCCACCATGATTAGGCATGGCTTAGGCTAGCGACCTAGGCGTTTCTCTAACACAAATACAAACTCCATGATCTTACAAGTTCCCCTTTTATTTCACACCGTCGGGATCCATAAGCAAAAGAACATGATATCAATGGGGTACAAAGTACAAGTGCAATGTTGAAAGCGTTCCCCATGATACATGGTTCTGCTAACTTCAACTTATAAAGCACAAGCATATACGCAACAAAGATGGACGCAATGGTTCAAGTTTATTAAATGCAAGAAAGTAAAGTGTGCCATCAAGTTCGTGAGAGCTTTAACCACTAATTTTCACATAACAAGTTTAATTCAGAAGGTAGATAAAAACATGAATATACATGGAATAGCATATGCTAATAGGTAGGTATGGTGGACTCTTTGGAATAACTTGGTTTTAGGAGTTGGATGCATGAGTGGAACTCATACTTGGTTATGGAGGCTAGCAAAAGACTGGGAGTGACCAACTAAGAGAGCAATAATGGCCATAATCATGCAAAGCGACAAAACATCATTAATCAAAGCATAAAGTGATACTACAAGTTGAAAACTAAAGGATAAAAAAGGCTATGGTGACTTGGGATAGTCATAACATGGTGTGAGCATGTGCCAAGTCAACCCAAATAAAACATCAAAGGAGAATACCACAATACTATTCTTTAATATGCTAAAACAACGCATGATTCTTCCAAGGCACATTAAGAAATCTCAATTGTTCATAACAAGTCATGCTACAGCAAAGAATACTAAACATAAAGCCAAAACAATATCAAGCACGGCATGACAAAGCATAGGCCATAGTCAAAAACAAGCTCTCTTTACCACTTAAGTGTGAACTTTTCCTACTCTTTTCCAATCCAAACCAAACTATTTGAAAACCAATGCATGAAAGAGGGGGTCCAACCAATTTATTCAGCAAACTAAGAAAACCAAGCAAATGAAAACCAAAACGAAAAACAAAAAATAAGATGCTCCAAGAACAACACAACTGTGCATGAAACAATAAAAATGAAGTGTTTGGAAGAAATCTGGAATTTTGATTGATGAAGAAGGGGATGCCTTGGGCACCCCCAAGCTTTGATGCTTGTAATTCTTGGATATTTCTTCGGGTGACACGCGTGGCATCCCCAAGCTTGAGCTTTAGTCCATTCTTCATCTCATTACTCATTCTTCCATACACCTGAAATTTTCCTTCATACAAAACTTCACACAATCTTTATTAGCAACATTAGTGCACTCAAGATAATAAGTCTTTAGGTTCAGTTCCAACACCAATAAAACTTCCATTAAAACACAAGCTACTATAGAACTTCCCTCAAAAATCTCAATTCTCCAAAAGAACTCAAAAAGGAACCAACAAGAAGCAAATGCAAATAATGGCAGAAATCTGACAAAACAGACCAGCAGGTAAATACAAATTTTTTCGAAGACCTTCTGTTGCTCAAATCGAAAAGTGTTGAACTAAAGGAAGTTAGATAACAACCTGGGTCATAAGCACAAAAATTCACGCCTCAAAAGGACATACATAGATTTTACACGAATTTTTACGGTGAAGCACAGAAATCTGTTTTGGGACAACAACTTTCCCAATCATTATTTCTCTCTCATTAGAGGTTACTCTTGGCACAAAAGGCAAATAAAAAGGATAAGGAGAGGTTATTACTGAAGCAATAACTTTCAAGACTCATCTAAAACTTTTGGGTTATCTCCCAATAAGTACTTTTCTTTAACGCCTTTAAGTTAGGCATAAGAAGCAAGAAAAAGGATTAAGTGTTCTCAAATGAAGAAGCATTAAGAGCAAATTTTGTTTTCATAGGAGGCAAAATAAATCTTTTCTCTATTCTTAGGGAAGTGCTATATACCTTTTTTGAGTGGGAGTTGATATTTAATGGTGCCTTCTTTCTTATCAATAATGGCAGTAACAGTTCTAAGAAAAGGTATTCCCAAAGTAATAGGACAAGAAGCATTGCATTCAACATCCAAAACATAGAAATCAACGGGGACATAGGCATTATTAACCATAATAAGAACATCATTAATACTCCCCATGAGTTTCTTTTTAGCATTATCATCAAGTGGGACATTCAAATAACAATCTTCCAATGTGGCAAATCAAGCATATCATAAATCCTTCTAGGCATAATAGAATGCGGTGACCTAGCATACACCACTGCATGATGTAGTACACTCAACCATATCTACTTCTTCCTTCAGATTAATTTACTTAAGGAAGGTATTTGAAAGGTCAACTCAATAGGTCAAAGGCGATGAGTCAATAAGTTCTAGGTCAAGAATTGATCACACACATTGATGATCAATAGACACTAGGCTTTGGTTAAATAGATATGGCACCTCTTAATATCATATTAAGAATATGTGTTGGATGGTCTTGGCTTGACTTTCCTTTCTATTCTATTTGTAATAAGAGTAATTGTTTAAGAACTACCATGATACCCATGGTAGGAATAACTATGGCAAACAAGTGTTTCATGTTTTAGTCATGAGTTTCTTTTTCTTAAGTATAAGCTTAACTTGGTATACAGAGTTTATGGTAGGTCATATCTTAATATCATCTTTAGAATATTAATTATACGCCTTGAGTTGTGGTATGGAATACCATGTAATGATCTCTAGAAGATCTACTACTCCTTATTAAGTAGTGTGTTGTGACTTAGTTTTAATACATCTGATCTACCCTTAGATCAAATCATATTACCCAAAGATAAGCTTGTAGCAAAGGCCATATTGAAACTTACCGCAGTCAACTTGATGATCTACTTCAGTTCCACCAAGTTAAGAGAAGCTTCAATCACTTTGACATGTTTTATTTAAAAGCGCGAAAATTATCCAGATTTTCTATGCATGAATGCAATGCACACACATGTGTTCAGCTTATTTCTAAGCTCTAATGCTGGGATGTTACATAGAAACACTACTATCAAGATCACATAAAGCTTTGAAATCAAAATCATTCAGTTTCATATTAATGATGGGTTCCCAACTGTAACTACCTCGGTGAATTACGCTCTTAGTTGCATGCTTGGATGAACGAAAGTGGTTAAAATAGTACGGTGGGGCCCATGGGCCACTCACAGGTAGACCTTTCGGTCGTCCTAACCACTTCTAGAACATCGGGACAAGAACGAGCGGTGTAATCGGCAGGCGAAGGGATCAACTACATACACGAGTGAGTATGTATGCAAGCCACCATACAACAGTTTTCAGAGCCATTCCATCTAAAAAGAAATAGAAATATAGCAACGCCATATGGTAAGATCCAAATATCCTAGATAGAGATAACAGTTTAGGATAGCTCCTCATACATCAAACATCAGAGTATCAGGCGGAAGCGGAAAACAAGATCCGAGTACAGATAAGAAGCAAATCAGCATAAGATGCCACATAAATAAACACATCCCGCCCACAGATCTCACGGATCCCCGTTCCCGGAATCTCTACACCGAGTGATCGTTGCCAACATCATCCGTTTCCTCCACCCAGTATCCATCTTGTGAATACACTTGTTCATCTGAATCAAACAATTTATCGTGTGAGCCCCTAGGGGTACTCAGCAAGTCTTTATGCCTCTAAAGGGGACATATACCTGGGGTGACGCAATTGCAGCAAAAGATAATAACCATCCGCCTAACCAATGATAGACAGATGTCCGTTAATTACTAACAACAGTTATAACAGTATAATTAACAGATCCATCCTCCTTCTCGCTTACCAACGAGAAAGCGGACGAACATCCCATCCGTTGGCAGGTTTATTAACCATTCCATGAATATTGCACTATTTACTAGTCAGGTATTTAGTCAGATTAAAAGCGGTACTTTAGTTATACTTGTCTATGATCGAGAAACTGTGCTCCAAGTCATCCATAACCGCGGACACGGCTTTCAGAAAGATTTACCCTGCAGGGGTGCACAAATAGCAACACACACTCGATCAACCTCGGAAAAACCAACTCAAAACCCAACGAGGCATTCATGACAAAGCGATCACAGGATTCAGAAATATTTCAGGGGGCCACCCCATTAAGCTACCCGCAACAAAGCTAGCTGACTCCGAGACAGACTCAAGGTTTGTGTCAATGGTTGTAAACGAATGGGAACCCAAAAGTGTGACTGGGGTTGTCGATACCGCGAAAACACTCTGCATCCAAAACAGTACAGGTGCTCCACGCACAATGTTAAATAAAACAGTAAAGCATGGCATAAGTATAGGATAGTAACAAAACCCCAAACTACTTTGTGGCCCCAAGAAATAGAAATGAATCAAGCTCTGGCTCAGGGGGGTTCATAAGGCCTCCCGGATGTGGATAGTGCGAATAGTCAAGGAACAGGAATCAAGTACTCGGGGTCCTACGGGACACAAGTGAGCATGAAAAACCAAATAGCAGATATTGCCCACCGGTGCCTCTTTCATTAGTTATCCCATTACTATTCTGGTTAAGTTGTTTAGGTACCTCATTATCCATCAGACACTCACATACCCTACGCATGATGTTCTACGACCCGCATGGCTCCAACAACTCCTGTAGTAAAGGCTCATGGGATGGAGGAACAAGCTTCGGTGGGGTTTAAAAGTAAAGGCTATGCAGTACTTGGGATTCAATTTAATGCAATCGCGACTCAATGATGCAAGAATAAGATAGAGACAATAGGTACTATATGTATGCAAGCATGTGGTAGTGCTTGCCTGGTAGCTCAGTTGAAGCGAGAGATGGATGTAGGTAGAACTCCTGTGATTCCTGATAATTCTCCTGCTGGGCGTCTATTCGAGAAAGAACCAAACAAACAAGGGCCAACATAAATAAAGTGCACAATCATACGAATTAAAATGCGACAAGCAAACAAGCATGCCATGATGAATGATGCACAATTTGCATGGCAATAATGTAGCATGGCATGGATGAGGTGTGGGGTACAACAATAAAGCATTTTATTGAGTTTTAGTCACATTTTAACCCCAAATAAGTTGTTGTATACTTTATATTTATATGATGCATGCTGCAAACCAGAGCAAGGAATGCATAGATAAAACGGGCTCGTCGCGCTGATTGATTTAGACATGTTATTTATTAAATTTGGAGTTGTGGAATTAAAGTTATTAATTTTTTAAGAAAAGGGCATTTTATTGTAATTTTAATCATCTCGAAAATTTAAAGTGGTCAAACAACATTTCGAATGGAATATTTGAATTCCTCACATTTTTCTGATTCCAAAACGTATACCATTTGTATTATTTGGAATTACAATTTAAAAGTTATGAAAACCAGATTTAAATTTGTATTTAAACATTTCTGTAATCATTTTATTTAAACAGAAAACACCCAGGCTTTTTATACCCAGGTCAAGCTAGCCCCAGTCACCAACGAATGGGGCCAGCGCTGACTGGGCCCAGCTGGAAACGTTGCATAGCTGCGGGTTTTTCTCACTCGGGACCTAACTAGCCACCCCCACTGACGGGCGGGGCCGGGTTAAAGCGGACCCACACGCGCGCGCGTCCGATGCGGGCGTGACACCTGGCGACGCTAGGGGCTGCGGGTTGGGGCTGCTGAAACTTGGGGTGCCTTTTTGTAAAAACACAACAGCGGCTGACAGGTGGGGTTCGGGTGGAGCGCGGGTATGGAAAACAAAAAGGCTAGGGGGGATTTGCAAAATGCGCACGGCTATTGTTTCTCTTCTCCGCGTTCTGACGAAACTGACGAACGGAAAAGCGCGGCGCGGTGGGGGCTCGAACCCGCGACGCGGTGCAAGGTAAGCGCGGCGCGGCTAGGTGTACCTTCTGCGTCGCGACGACGAGGAAGGCGCACGCGCACGCACAGAGGGCGTTCGTCGGAGGGATCTAGGTGACCAGGAGGCGATGGTGAGCAGGAGGTTGTCTGGGGGGCAGAGGGGCTCACCGCGAGGTGGTCGGTGCAGTCAGATCGGGCCGGGGAGTAGCAGATCGGCGACGGCGCAGACGAACGATGGAGCTAGGGTTTTGGCGGCGTGCATCGGTGTGTAGCAGGTATGGACCTTCTCCTCCTCGCTGCGGTGTACGGGGGTGATGCAGAGGCACGGCTCGGTCTTCCTCAACACCCAACGCCATGCCCACCGCCGTGTAACGTCGAGAGGAGGTGGATGCCGAAGGTGAGGCCGACGAGGGAGGAGATGGTGGCAGGGAAGGGTTGGGGCTACGGCGCGAGGCCAGGGTAGATCTGGGCACGACAGAGGAGACGTGGGGGAAGAGATAAAGTAGAAGGGGGAGGGGGAGACGCCGTGGGAGGCTCGAGGTGGAAAAGGTGGTGTGGTGGCCACCTTTTCTCCCTCACGCTCACGTGCTCGAGCTGGGCTCGGCCTAGGGTGTGGCTGCAGGTGGGGTCAGGGCGAGGACAAGGAGCAGCAGGCTCGGTGGTGGGGCTGGCTTGGCAGAGAGAGAGAGAGAGAGAGAGCTCGGGTAAGAGCTAGGGTTAGAGGGCTCGGGTTAGGGTTGGATAGGAGGGGGTAGCTTCGGCATGGGGAGAGAGAGAGATGGGGTGGGCCCTTGCTGGCAGGGAGAGGGGGAGGTGCCTCGGCATGGTGAGAGCAAGGTGATGGTGAGGTTAGGGTTAGGGTAGGGAGGAGGTTTAGGGTTTAGGTTCAAGTGGGGTGTGGTGATAGTTAGGGTTTGAGCATGGACAAGCCAAGATCAAGCAAGGATTTAGGGTTGTTGTGATCTACAAGATCATGCATGATGGGGTGAAAGGGTTTTGTTGGACCTCAACAAAAGAAAGATCCACTCAAAAACAAAGAGAAAACAAAGGAGCTAGAGATGGTGGTGATGATCTTGCATGGCCCATGCATATTCAATAAATGCCATGTTAGTTTTTGTGAAAACAAAATGTTAATCATGGCATTTATACACATGCATTCCCAAAATATGGAGTAAGGCCAAGCTAAAATAACTAAAATGGAATTATATTGGATGTTCCATGTGGAGTAGAAGGAGATACTCAAATTTGAATATAAATGGGACATGCTAGTGTGTAGGTTCCACTAGATGAATAATGGTCCCAAAAATATTCCAACATGAGCATACATTCATAATAATCCCATATGGAAGCTTGAAAAGGGGTACCACTCACAAGGCATGCAAAATGGCTTCACATATCAATAATGTGAAAACAACATGATGCTAATGTGAGGGCATGTGAAAAATAGGAGTGGATTCATCCCAACCCACATGAGCTAGATTTAATGCCAAAGGAAAAGTGTAAAAGCTCATGGATAATTAGGATGGTGGAATTATAAGGTGGTGACAAGGAAAAGGTGGTGGAGTAGAATAAAAGATATGCCCCTAACTCAACTTGGGCATCAAGCATATATCAAGAACCAAATACAATATATCAAGAGCCAAATACAATTACTAATGCATATGAGAGAAGAACCAATGAAAAGGGGTTTTATATGATGCTCAAATGCAAGGTGGCCTGATGACATGAGCATGATATAATTATGATGCAACAATTATATGTAGGACGTAGCATTTATATAGACTAGGCTAGTAGCATTGCAATTGTTAGACAATTGGGATGCTACACCAACCATCTTCTTGTTTTATAGGAATAGAGGTTTTATGTTTCATCTTTTCTTCTTTAATTTTTATGAGAGCATTAGTAATGTGTTTTGTAAAGGCCATATTCATAGCACTAGCATTAGGACTTTTAGCAAGCTTTTGTAGGAACTTAATAACTTCAGAGATATTGCAACCATCAAGATCAAAATCATAATTATCATCTAAAGTAGTAGAGCTATTACTAGCCTCAACACTAGTAGTAGTGATAGTAGAAACACTAATGTTTCTAGCAATTTCATCTTCTCTTTCCCACTTAGCATGCAATTCAGCTAACAGTCTAACATTTTCATCAATTCTAACTTGTATGGCATTAGTAGCAGCAAAGGGATTATCATTAGTTTCAGGTTTAGCAGCCATTTTATTCAAAGAAGATTGAGCTTCAGCCAAAGATGCTATATTTCTTTCAACATTAGAGAGTTTTCCTCAATAGTTTTATTGAAAGCAGTTTGTTTACTAATAAAATCTTTAAGCATAACTTCAAGTTCAGAGGGTGCACTCTTATTATTGTTGTAGGAATTTCCATAAGCATTACCATTGTTGGGAGGATATGGCCTATAATTGTTGTTACCAAAATTATTCCTGTAGGCATTGTTGCTAAAATTGTTATTTCTTATAAAGTTCACATCAACTTGCTCTTCTTGAGCAACCAAAGAGGCTAAAGGAACATGATTTGGATCAATATGAGCTTTCCCATTAACAACCATAGACATAATAACATCAATTTTATCACTCAAGGAAGAGGTTTCTTCAATAGAATTTACCTTCTTACCTTGTGGAGCTCTTTCAGTGTGCCATTCAGAATAGTTAACCATCATATTATCCAGAAGCTTTGTAGCAGCGCCCAAAGTAATGGTCATAAAGGTACCTCCAGTAGCAGAATCCAATAGATTTCTTGAAGAATAGTTCAATTCTGCATAAAAGGTTTGATAATCATCCAAGCAGTCAGTCCATGAGTGGGACAATTCTTTACCAAAGATTTCATTCTTTCCCAAGCTTGAGCAACATGTTCATTATCAGATTGTTTAAATTTCATTATTTCACTTCTCATAGATATAATCTTAGGAGGAGAATAGTATTTCCCAATGAAAGCATCTTTGCATTCCGTCCAAGAATCAATACTATTCCTAGTTAAGGAATTCAACCATTCTTTAGCTTTTCCCCTCAAAGAGAAAGGAAACAATTTAAGCTTAATGATATCTCCATCTATATCCCTATGCTTTTGCATCTCACAAAGTTCAACAAAGTTATTTAGATGAGCAGCAGCATCTTCATTACCAATACCAGAAAATTGTTCTCTCATAACAAGATTGAGTAAGGCAGGTTTAATTTCAAAGAAAGTAGCTTCAGGAATAGGTGGAGCAATAGGCGTGCTCATGAAATCATTGTTGTTAGTGCTAGTGAAGTCACACAACTTAGTATTTTCTAGAGTAGTCATTTTTTGTGTTTTTAAATAAGAAAGCAAACTTGTAAAACTATTTTTTTTTGGTGTTTTTGATAAAGAAGGAAGCAAACAAAGCAAAAGTAAACTAAGAAAAACAAAAATAACAAAGTAAAGAGATTGGTTGTGAGGGACTCCCCTTGTGAAGATGTCCTTGACTCCTCGGCAACGGCGCCAGAAAAAGCTTTGATGGCCCAAGATATCTCGAGCTCGTTGGGGAACCCCAAGAGGAAGGTACGATGAGCACAGCAGCAAGTTTTCCCTCAGTTATGAAACCAAGTTTTAATCAAACCAGTAGGAGCAAGGAAACACCTCAAAAGGTGCTGCTAGCTGAACTTTGGCAGGGCGCACTACCGGTGCCAGTAGCAACGTGGAGACCTACACAACACAACCACAGAACTTTGCCCCCAACTTACAGTGAGGTTGTCAATCTCACCGATTTTGCTGAAAACAATAGTTTGCAAAAAGCAAACATAAAGCAGTAAACAGTTGTAGAATGATGATAAAAGAAAGGACTGGGGTCCATAGTTCACTAGTGGTGGCTCTCCTTAAGATAGATGACATGTTGGGTGACCAAATTACAGCGGGGCAATTGACAAACATCGAGAAAGCAATCATGCATATACTACTCATCTTGACTCCTTTGAGATTTGATTGGGCATTACAACATTATACATAGACCGTAATCCAACTGCATCTTTGACTAATAATCCACCTTAAGGTTATCATTCGAACCCCCTCCAGTATTAAGTTTCAAGCAACATATAATTGCATTACGCATTGCGTGTAAAGTAAACAATACGATTGTTCTATGAACAAAGGATTGCTATTTTCTCCCTAGTAGCAACAACACATCTAGTACCTTAGATATTTCTGTCACTTTCCCAGATTACTAGAGGCATGAACCCACTATCAAGCATAAATACTAACTCTTGGAGTTTCTAGCATCTACTTGGCCAAGATAGCTACTAACAATGCAAAGCGTGCAAGATCACAAATAACAAAGACATGATAGAATCAACAATCAATCTGAAATAGCATCTCAATATCCATCGGATCCCCGCAAACACCACATGTATGAATTACAAATAGATGATCTTGATCATGAACGGAGCTCACAAGATGTAAACATGATAGCACAAAGGAGAAGAACCAGCCATCTAGCTACTACATGGACCCGTAGTCCAAAGATGAACTACTCACGCATCATACCGGAGGCTTGCATGATGATGAAGAAGGCCTCCAGGGTGAATTCCCCTCTCCGGTAGGGTGCCGGGAAGAGCTTCAGATCCCTCCTGATCTAGGGATGGAGATGACGGTGGCTACAGACTCTTTCGTGGAATTTTTAATCGGGTGCTTAGGGTTTCTGTATCGGAGGCATCTTATAGGCGAAAGGGGAGGCCGAGGGGGTGCTGGAGGCTGCCAGACCACCCCCTGGCGCGGGCCAGGCTGGGCCGCGTGGCCAGGTGTTGTGGTGGCCCACTGGCCCCTCTCCGTCTCGTATTCTGGCTCATTGTGTCCCTCGGTGAAAAACTGACTTTGGCTTTTGTCCCGTGCAATTCCAAGAATATTCATTTTTTGACTTTCCTGGAACCAAAATGTCATGGTGGTGGCACGACAGATGCCATGGATAGGCTAAAGATGGGGCCAATGAGTGCTAGGGGAATCCAGGGAGGGAGAGCGTGGTGATTCCACGCACGGAAGTTCTTGTATTTCCTCTATCAATGGTGTTTACAAGTGCTCCTGAGGCTCTCTTCAAGAAGGAGACGATGTATATTACTCCTTGTCAACTAGCCCTAGGGTTCTACCTTAGACAAAGAATGATTGATCGATCGGCCGGCCTTCTCTATGGAGGCCCCGGTGCTCCTTATATAGGGACGCCCGGGTTACAATTCTAGGGCACAGGTGGCAGCATATTCTACGAATATGCTCCTTTCCTAAAGCAGATGCTTCTTTATTCCCTTTAACGGCTCGTCCGGGCTTTGGACGTAACCCATGGCGTAATCCTTGTCTTTTGGCGTCACTAGACACGGGCTACATCATCCGGCTTTGCCCGTGTCACCTTGGTCCCCTCTGACCCGCTGGTCCTCTTCTTTACTTTACTTTGCTCATGCTACAGCTAATAAAGCAACCTTTTGACCAGCGGGGGATTCCTTTTCTTGGAAGCTAAGATAACCCGGCTAGCATATAGCTAACCCGACTTACCAAGCTACCTGCAAAACAAATAGACAGGGCCGGCATAAATCCTATGCCGGCGAGACCATTGTCAAGGAGATGCTCCATGGGCTGGGTCACACCGTTATTCGGCATGCCTTGAGGTGACCCGGTCAGCACTTGCTTTTGACCGTGCCATACCCCGGCTAACTCAGCCCTTATACCCCGGTGTTACCCTACCCGGGGGTACCCCCCCAACATTAGTCCCTGAAGCTGGTGCGGTCTTAGAAACTTTTAGTTGTTAAGGCCACAGCAGGTTCCCATATCCGGATAATTTACTCCTTAGGCCGAGTTACCTCTTTTCTCAGAGTTTCTCATCTTGCGACCCTTTGCTCATTCCGAGTTATTCCTCGTTGGCTAGCTCTTTTGCTCGCTTATCCAGGTTACTTTTCCTTCTCTTGTACACTTCTCCACATCCTATGTGGAGGGTAATCATCATTTTGCCTCATTTTAAGGGCCACGCGCATTTAATGCGCTGGTTACTGTCGCAATATCAGGAATAACTGTTGTAAACGTCTCTTCACTGCAGTGCCTCGTTAAACGTAACATTACATCACGTCGTGGGGTTATCTGCTCCTGTAGCCCTTCCTGTGGCCTTGCTCTGATTGGCTGTTCTAGCCCGCGTACACGCTCGTTGCGTGCGGCGTTATGCCCGCAAAGGATCCCACGACGCGCGTGCAGCACGTTTAATTAGGAGGCATGGGGCGATTTCAGGGGAAGTTCCCCCATTTCCTCTGCGCTTCCCAGCCTCTCTCTCTTTCACAGCGACCCCACCGTTGCCGCCAGTTTTCTGCTACACGAGCGCCACCACGACCGCGCTCAGGCAGCCACTCACATCTGCTCTGCCATTCCCATTCACACTTTCCATCACGGGGCCTTGCGCTTCCCACTTTCCTTCCTCCGGCTATCTCTTCTCCGATTACTCCCTCGAAGACCTCGAACCCACCATGTCAGAGGCGGAGGCAGCGGTGGTGGCGCAGCAGGAAGAAGGAGCGGAGGGTTGCGAGCGCGGCTGTTGGGATGGCTCCATCATCCGCAAGGAGGACCTCGATTGGCTCCGCGCCACGCGGCGCATTCCTGCTGGCGTCGCCTGCCGCCTCGCCTCCTGTGATGTCACTCCTTCCCCCAAATCTGGGGAATACGTTGTCTTTCTCTCGCATTTCCAGCGTGGCTTCGGCCTTCCCACTTCTGATTTTTTCTTCGATTTCATTTCTAGATATAAGTTGCAACCACATCACCTCCCCGCAAACGCCATTACCTCTCTGTCCTCCTTTGCTTCTGGCATCAAGGGGTACATCAGCCTCTAGCGAACCAAAGAACTTTGGATCAAGTTCTTTGGCCTCTGTAGGAACGTAGTTCCGAACAAGGAGCATGCCCCGGAGGACAAGCGCTTGACCCAGTGCGGTGCCGCCTCCATTTCTCCCCGGAAGCAGTCCGTGTTCCCCCGGGTCACCGGACTCGAATCTTGCAAGGGCTGGGCCCGGACTTTCTTTTATGTCCGGAAAACCACTAAGGAGGACCTGATCCGGCTGCTCCCCTTTAGACTTGGCCCTCCTGACACCTCGCGTTGGGAGAGCATTCCGAAGCGGCCCACGGCCTTGGCGAATCACGTAGAGCGTCGGATCAAGGAGCTGCCCAACGAGAACTTCCGGGGAGGACATTATGATTACTTTCCTCCACAGCCGGGTCTCCCCCCTCCAGAAGCGAGCCCACAAGATCTGCTATCTTAGCGGCCCTCTCGATCCTCACCGGACTTCTTCCATCGAGTTGGATAACTCAGCGGTTTACTGCCGGGTTAAGTCCATATTTAATGTGGAGAAGGAGTTCTCCGAGGATTGGGAGTGGGGACTCGAGCACTTCACCCGGGTTAACCCTCCACCATAGGTGAGTTTTCCTGTCATTGTTTTCCGAATCTTCTATGTATGTCGATTCACTCTTGTAACTTGTCAACTGTTGCCTTGTTCTCAGTGATTCCTCCACCAGCCACTAGAGGATGGCGAGGTGCTGGCGAGCAAGTGGTTGCCAGACCGCACCGAGGAGGACGAGGAGGCCTTCCTGCCTACCCCGAACGGCGTCAGACGTAGCACTGGTAAGGCCTCTTCTCTAACGGATTGGCCAGACGATGATGACTCGGACATTGAGGTCTTTGAGGTATTTGATCCGATTCTCATCTCTTACTCGCACCTAGATTATGTTCAAATGTTCAGCTAACCCGGACGATCAGGTCCACGAGGTTCCTCCCCTCGCCACTGGTGGCCTGGCCCGGGCTCCATCCCAGAAGCGCGCCGCTACCTCTGCCGCAGCTTCGGAGGTGCCGCCGCCCAAGAAGAGGCAAAAGAAGTCCGAGGTTAAACCCTCAGCCAAGCCTGCCGCCAAGAGCACGGTTCAGAGGGCGCCCAAACCTCGGGCTCCTCCTACCACGGATGAGTAAGTTCTTTAATACTGCTTCTTGGGATTTTTTTCCTTTGCTTGCCTTTGTTTGTTATTGACTCTCTTTTTGACTTGGTGCTTTTTCTTTTTCTCAGAGCTCCTAGGGATATCCCTCAGAGCGGCTCCGACATTGCCTCCCCACTCCGGAGCAGTCCCTCTCCCCCCCCCCCCCCACAACGATGATTATCGTCTGCTCAGCCCTATTCAGGAGGGCTCCGCGGTTGCGCCTGACCAGAGCCCACCTCGCCAAGAGGAGGGCAATATCGGTGCGGGGGTGGTGGGTGGATCAGGATACGTCAATGCCAGATCTCCCTAGCTCCTCGGCCTCAGCGCCAAATCCTGAGGTGCCAGCTTCATCAGCGCCGCCCCCAGCATCTCCAGTACTAGCACCAGCACCAACAACAGCAGCAACACCAGCAGCATCGACAATACTAGCAGCACTAGCACCAGTAGCAACAACATCAACATCAGCAAGAGCCTCCGAGCCTCCCAAGGGAAAAGCTCCATCAGCTCCCTCCGGGTCTACCCCTTCTACGGCAGACATTTTTCAATCAATTCCTCCACCTTCATCCGGCGTAGTCAAGAAGACTTCCAGGTTAGTGAAAGGAACTTCTTCTGGGTCTACCGCCTCTGGATCAGAGGGCAGCCAACAACTGGTTTTGCATACCAGCCCCGCTGTAGCTCAATCCGCTAGGCGGGAGGCCCACGTGAAGGGCCTTGTGGCAAACTACTCTCTGAACGGTGAAAGCTACAGCCCACTACTCCTTGAGTATGTGAAGAACTAGAACAACATAGAATTTGTCGATCCTCAAGATGACCTGCTAGAGAAGTTTGGCCCAGCCGAGTTCAGCGCCTGCTGGGGATATACTTTCCAGGTATCCTCTTCACGGGCGGCCTAGTCAGGGAGAAAGACGAAGTCCAATCCGGCTACGGGAAGGCCCAGAAGACTTACCGACCTAGGCCCATAATGTTACTTGTAGTTCAAGATGTACTTTGTAACCAACTCTTAGTCGTAGCCGGATTGATCTCTCCTGTAAACCCTAGGCCGGATATCTATATAAGCCGTCCTAGGGAGAGCCTTTAGGGCACACCCAATACTTTAGACCCACAACTCGCACAGGCGAAACCCTTGTAACCCATATTCCGGCTCTGCTGTATTACTGGATTGCTAGCAGGAGTTGGATCCGTCCAAAGCCGGCGGATTCGAACCTGGGTAAACTTGTGTACTCACCGTCCCGGAACACCGTAAGCTCACACCCCTCTCTTCCTCATGCCTCGAGGACCCCCTCATGGCGTACTTGTCCTCAATCCGACGATAGTTGGCGCCCACCGTGGGGCAAGTGAGCTTCGGATCAGCGTTCCGAGCAAAATCTGCAAGAATCAGAATCGGCGAGACTATCGTCGTCGGTCGCATCCTCTACGCCAGCGACGTCCCTCTCATCGCTCTCGACGAGACTTGGATTCCGGCAAAGGAGGCTGTGACTGCCTAAACAATCATGTATTTTGGCGAGATCGATGTTTACATCGGTTTCGCTGAACCTACCCAACCCACCCCAGCGGTGACAATAGAGGCAGAAGGATTTTCTGGGTCCCCTTTGTCCGCAGAGGCGGTAGAGTTCCGGATCTCAGAAAACCCTAATCCCACCCAGCCAGCACCAGTTGCGGAGATAGTGGAGAAATCCGAGCCTAAAGAAGACCTAGCGGACCAAGTCGAATCTAGAGTGGATCTCCCCGGAGAAGTAGGATCCCAGATCGACCCACCCGTGGAAGTTAAAATCCAGGAGGAGCATATCAACGACATTGATTCCGTCTCTGACGACGCCGGGACAGGCATGCCTTTCCTAAGGTACACACTAAGACGTATGATACTGCAAGGCGAAAGTGCAGACGCTATCCTCGAGACCATCAAAAGTTTCGACATGGCTGATCGCGAAATCCGCAGGTACCTCAGGAAGCACGCATCGCACTTCGTCGGTTATGTGGGATCCGGATCCGGCTCTGCCGATGCTAGAGAAAATACCGACTCGGTGCTGGAGGCAATTGGAACAAACGCCGACGTTCCCGCATCCTCGGATGAATCTATGACATCTGTAGATTTCCGAAAGTTCTCCGCGGAATATGAAGAGGAGTACAACTCCAAAGCTGCAGAAGAAGGAGAAGCCATGGATGAAGGATCCGGGGAACACTCTCCCAAAGCGCAGGATGACATGAACGTCGGAGATAATCCCGAGGTCCAGATGTCCGAAAATACCGATCAGAGCTTGACTCCGGGAAACGAACCCAAAGCCGTCTTTGCTACCGGCGCTGCCAAGAAGGCAAAGAAGAAGAACAAGAAGAACAAGACCCCGGCAAAAGACCCTCTCACAAAGGAGGTGATTGCCGAGGAATACGAAGAAGACTCGGATGGAGCACTTATCCCAGATGAGCCAAAAAAGAAACATCGGTGGATGGACACATGATCACCGAAGGTGCGCGTAAACTCATCGATGCTGCATTAACCACACCTATCCCTATAGCTGCAGAACTTACTGCGGATGAGCTGGACAAAAGGTGCAAGCCAAGAAGCGCGTCGTCAACAACTCCTCGATGAAGCCAAAAACATCGAGGTGGAGAAGAAATGCATGTCAACTAAGGACTACATGTCTCGGTTGCATCAGAAGACACGGAAGCGTCACACCAATGATGACCAATTCCCACGTGTCAGTGCCGTCCTTTTTGGAGATGAGATGGGGAAGCCACGGAAAGATAGCAACGGAGATTGGGTATACCCAACCCCAGTACAGAATACCGTGGCAGCCTGAGAAATTCTATCGGCTAATCCAAGACCAAAGGAGATCCGTTTGGGTATCAAGCTACTCAACAAGGGACTGGAGCAGCAAAAGGTCGCCCTGTCTGGAAGTCAAAAACATGTCTCGGATTCTGACCAATGTCGCACCGATCCGGCATGGGCTGGCATAAGATCCCATTACGTTCGGGCACAGTACCATCACCCCGAACGCAGGGAAGACAATTATTCAAGAACTGGATCATCAGGAAAGCATCACAGAACTGCGCGTAGCTGGAGCAACGTCGCTCGAGCGGCCGAGAAAGATGCCATTGCTGCACTGAATCCAAAGAACCCTCCCCAACGAGAATCTAACGATCGAAGGGGGAAGATAAAGAGAAACGTCGGGAGGAGGATCGTCAAAGAATGCCACCTCCTAGACATGAAAGCCGTCCGGTTGAGCCTCACCATGGTGGGAACGACGGACGAAGGAACGACGGAAACCATTATGGGACAAGCCGGCAGGGGGCTTGTTGTAGCCAAGATCCTCCCCGGAACCGGAATAATGACGCTCCGGACGGAGGCCGGTGATCAACCGGAAACAATTCAGCTGCCCCACCCCCTCCACCAGGCAGTTATCATAACGGCCCCCAAGGAGGGCAAGGAGGACGACATGGCGGAGGAGATGGTGGCAGAAGCCAAAGTATGGCTCCACGGCACCGTAGCCACAGCCGGCATTCGGGACGATCTCTATCCCCGAACGACGCAAGGCACAGGATCAATTCCAACATAGAGGCGCGGCGCTATGAAAACGATGATATGTACGTGGGCCCAAAGTCCTTCGGACCACGCATCAGAGCAACAAGATTCCCGGAAGGATTTGCTATCTCAAGGCACATCCAAGCCTACGACAGCATTGCTAGGCCAGATACTTGGCTACAGGATTTTTTCCAAGCTTGCTGCATCGCAAAAGGCGGAAACAGCCTGGTCACAACCCGATATCTCCCACTTATGTTGCGGAAGACGGCGCGATCCTGGCTCAATGAACTTCCGAAGAACACCATCCATAACTGGTATGACATGCAAAGTGCGTTCTTTCGGAATTTCGAAGGCACATATCGGAGGCCCTGTTCGGTCGGAGACCTACAGTGTTGCACCCAGAAAGCCGGAGAAACTTGCCGGGATTACCTCGGACGATGGATCGACACCAAGAACTCCTGCGAAGGAGTAAACGATCAAACCGCGATTGAAGCTTTCATCACAGGACTCCCAATTGGTCTACTACGTCATCGCTTGAAGTGCGACAAGGTCACTGATTTGGGAGAGATGATAGAAACAGCGAGCAAGTATGCAGATGCTGACGACGATGCAGAGGGATTACTCAACGTCCTGGCTGTACCTCAGTCAGCAAAGACAAAGCAACAAGCTCAGAAGTGCAAAAATACCTCGAAAGAAAAACCCAACACGGAAACAGTGGTGGTTACCACTGTTTTCGGGTTTGGGGGACGAGGAGGACGTGGCGGAGGCCACGGGCGTGGCCGTGGGACTTCAAGGGTCCAAGGTTGAGGGGAACAACAACCAGGCAAAACCTACACTTGGGCCGACATTGCCAATAACTCGTGTGTGCATCACCTAGACGCCAATGGGGGCTCGTCCCACACCAACGCTGAGTGTCGTTTTAATGACGACATCAAAAGAGATAATACCATGGGCTACAAAGCTAAGCGGAAGAAGGGAAAGAAAAATCCTGAAAAGGACAAAGAGACCAAGGAAGATTCTGACATGGAGGAAGTTGATGCTTCAAATCCCAAGCCAGAAGGGAAGAAGACTTTTCTCACCAAAAAAGACACTTACGTCACCTTCCTCGGATCTCAACCAGCAAAGGTCAAGAAAGCAGTTCTCCACGAGCTCAATGCAACAGTTCTGGCTGTCCCTCAATATCTGGATTGGTCGGAAGTGGCAATCACATTTGACCGCGCTGATCATCTGCCTAAGTTGCCCAAGCGAGGAAAATACGCCTTAATCGTCAATCTACTTATTGACAGTTATGGTTTCTCCAAGACCCTCATGGATAGTGGTAGCAGCATAAATATTCTCTATGTCGAAACGCTACGCCGGATGAAGATCTCGGAGACCCAGCTGAACCATAGCTCTGTGATCTTTCACGGACTTTTCCTAGGAAAACAAGCTAATTCCCTGGGAGAGATCACTTTGGATGTTACCTTTGGAACTCCAAAGAACTATCGGACGGAGGCACTTTCCTTCGAAGTGGTCCCGTTCAAGAGCGCAAACCACGCTATATTCGGACGTCCGACTTACTGGGCTTTTATGGCTCGTCCGTGTTACATTTACAATATGACGAAACTTCTAGGTCCCAACGGCGTGATCACCATTGGGGGAGACCCAAAGAAGGCACGAGAGTGCGAGGATGGAAATGCCGCCTTTGCCGAAGCCGTGCGGCACGCCTAGGAGTACCAGGAGATCAAGAAGAGCATAGATCCGTCCGAGATGCCCGCAACGAAGAAGGAGGTGACAAAGCCAAATCCGGAGTTCAAGGCATCAGAAGAGACGAAGAAGACGCCATTGAAGGATGATGACCCCTCCAAGGTGACCCAGATAGGCGTAGGCCTAAGTAGCACATAGGAAAGCGCGCTTGTCAAGTTCCTCCAAGCAAATCAAGATATCTTCGCATGGCAGCCATCTGACATGACCGGAGTACCTAGGGAACTTGCCGAGCACTCTCTAAATGTAAACCCGAACGCTAAACCCGTCAAACAGTCCTTACAATGGTTTGGCGATGAAAAGCGTAAGGCAATAGCTAAGGAACTAGCATAGCTCGAGTTAGCCGGATTTATAGAAGAGGTCATCCACACTGAGTGGTCGGCCAATCTTGTAATGGTCCCTAAAAAGGACACCACTGATTTAAGGATGTGTGTTGATTATACTGCCTTGAACAAGGCTTGTCCAAAAGATCTGTTCGCTCTGCCTAGAATTGATCAAGTCATCGATTCTACGGCAGGCTCGGAACTCCTCTGTTTTCTCGATGCATATTCTGGTTATCACCAAATTCGGATGAAGGAATCTGACAAAGTCAAAACTTCATTCATAACCCCCTTCGGAACCTTCTGTTTCGTTACGATGCCCTTTGGGCTGAAAAACGCAGGAGCTACATACCAGCGCACGATGCAGCGTTGCCTCCATGACCAACTCGGACACAATGTACATGCATACGTGGATGATATCGCGGTGATGTCCAAAAAGAAGGAAACGCTGATTTCCGACTTGGAGGAGACGTTCGCCAATCTACGAAAATACAACATCATGCTTAACCCAAAGAAATGCTTCTTTGGAATACCAGCCAGAAAATTGTTAGGTTTCATCGTGTCTCAAAGAGGCATAGAGGTGAACTGAGACAAAATCAAGGCTATACTCAATATTTCCAGGCCAACTCGCCTGAAGGACGTACAAAGATTAACTGGCTGCATTGCTGCGGTTAGTCGATTTGTAAGTCGGCTTGGTGAAAGAGCCGCACCATTATACAAACTCCTGAAAAAGACTAAGGATTTTGTCTGGACTGACGAAGCTGAAGCTGCACTACAAGATCTGAAAAGAGTAGTCTCATCTGCTCCTATCCTTGCAGCACCAGAACCTCAGGAACCGATATTGCTTTACATTGTTGCGACAAATAAGGTCGTCAGTATCGTCATGGTAGTGGAGAGACCAGAGGAAAATCAGGAACACCTGGTGCAGCGTCCGACTTACTTTGTCAGCGAGGTCCTGACAGAATCAAAACAGCGGTATCCGCACTATCAAAAGTTGGCTTACAGTTTTTTCTAGCATCTCGTAAGTTACGACATTATTTTCAGGAGTATCCAATTACCGTGGTGAGCAAAGCTCCCATGAGAGATATAATCAACAATAGCGACGCCACAGGACGCATCGCCAAATGGGGCATAGAGCTTTTAGCTTTCGACATTGAGTATAAACCTCGGACAACAATCAAATCCCAGACCCTTGCAGACTTTGTCGCTGATTGGACAGAGACGAAGGAGAACATGATCCTCCCTGAGTCGGAATATTGGACCCTCTTTTTTGATGGGTCTAAGGCGCGAGGGGGCTCGGGGGCTGGCACAGTGCTCAAATCACCCCAAGGAGATAAACTTTTATACGTGTTGCAGATCCACTTCACAACGACAAACAACATTGCCGAGTATGAAGCACTGCTGCATGGAATCCGGATTGCTAAGGATATTGGCATCCTACGTTTGGTGTGTTACGGAGATTCGGATCTTGTTGCTCAGCAAGTCTCGGATATTTGTAATGCAAATAAACACATGGCAGCATATAAAGCTGTCGTGGATGATCTATCTAAATCGTTCGAAGGGTTTGAAGTTCAACACATCCCTCGAGCAGAAAATGAGGAAGCAGACGCACTATCTCAGATAGGCTCCACGCGGAAAGAGGTCCCGGATGGCGCTTTTTTAGAGCACCTCAAAGTTCTCGCAATAAAGGGAGTAGATGAGGAATATCCGACCAAATCCGACTCACCTTTGGTAGCAGTTCTGGATGTAATTCCCAGCTGGACTCAACCCTACCTCGATTATTTGGTAGATGGCAAATTACCCGAAGATGAGCTGCTGAGCCGGCAGATTATCCGACGAGCAAAAGCCTATACTATTGTTAAAGGTGAGCTCCATAAACGGAGTGTTTCTGGGTTTTCAGCGCTGTGTATCTCCAGAAGAAGGAGTGGAAGTCTTAAGGGAAATCCACGAAGGCGAGTGTGGTCACCACGCTACAGCCAAATCTTTAGTGGCAAAAGCTTTTAGACACAGATTTTTCTGGCTTACAGCTCAGGCAGATGCCGAACGATTAGTCAAGACGTGCAAAGGCTGCCAAAAGTATGCCAAGCAAGCTCATGTTTTGGCTGATCAGCTGCGAACAATACCTATAACATGGCCCTTTGCGGTATGTGGGCTTGATATGGTAGGACCATTTAAACGAGCTCCAAGTGGATTTACTCACCTCTTAGTGATGATGGATAAATTCACCAAATGGATTGAGGCTAAACCTGTCACTAGTTGTGATGGAGAAACAGCCAAAAGATTTTTCGAGGATGTTATAATCCGGTATGGTTATCCGCATAGCATTATCACAGACAACGGGAGTAACTTTTCTATGGGAGAACTGGCTGAATTCTGCAACGAGCAAAATATCCGGCTTGACATTGCGTCAGTTGCACATCCACAGGCTAACCGACAAGTCGAAAGGGCAAATGGTTTAATCTTACAAGGCCTGAAACCGAGACTCGAAGCACCACTACGACGTGCTGCAGGGGCTTGGGCAGAGGAATTACCCTCTGTAATTTGGAGTTTATGAACAACTCCGAACAGGTAAACATGATACACACCTTTCTTCTTGGTCTATGGCGCAGAAGCAGTTCTTCCTAGTGATTTAATTCATACTTCTCCTAGAGTGGCCGAGTATATTGAAGAGGATGCCGAGATTTCTCGACAAAATGATCTCGACTTAGTCGAAGAAGTTCGCGTCGTTGCTGAAATGAGATCTACAGCCTATCAGCAGAAGTTACGCAGGTATCATTGCTAGAGAGTCTGACATAGATCTTTCAATAAAGGTGATTTGGTTCTCCGGCTTGTGCAACAAAGAAAGCACAAACTTTCCCCAGTATGGGAAGGGCCCTTTTTAGTCAGTAGAGTATTGCACAATGGATTGTACTACTTAACTGACATGAGGCCAGTCAAAGAAAGACATGCTACTAAGAAGATAAAGAGAGCTGGAGGCAGTACAAATCCGGATGAGTTAGACAGACCGTGGAATATTGCTCAGCTACGTCCCTTTTATTCTTACCTTTTATTCTTAGTTTATCCTTCTTTGTAATCCTACATATGTACATGTTCTGAGAAATAAAAAATTTGGTTGCCTCAAGTTTTTCTAAGAAGTTTTTACCATCTTATTTCCAAATGATCATGTCATAGTCGAAAATCCCAGAATGCTTGAAAGTACTTTATGCTCATGTTCGTTCTGGTTTAGATTTCCGATACTGAAATTGCTACCTTCGGGTATAACTCTAAAATTTCTAGTCTTTACTTTGGTTATTTGTTTGATTGCTGGATGCGGGCATTTTCCGAGTAGTGAATTGTTGGTACTGGAAGCCGACTTTGTTTCCGAGTTTAAACTGGTTTAGGAATTGAGCTCCGTTGCTCGGCAAAGTTTCCAGTGGAAGGTTTAGTCAGCTCACAAAAGGGACAAGGCGGAAAGCCAGATAAACGATAAGTGAAGACAAAAAAATACAAGTGCTTATGTAAAAAAATTCAGGCACACAAAAAAAAAATTTAGCCGAAAAGTGCTGAAAAGATCAAAAGCTTAGCACTAGCAAAGTTAAAGTATTACATATTTACAAACACATCATGTTTTTTCCAAAATAATACATATGTTTCTGGTCTATGATGCAGGAGGAGATGAAGGAGCTGCCGGCTCGCTGGTTACTCCACCTTGATATTGTTCCGAGATGTCTGCATCTGAGGTGGTGCGTTCATCGTCGGAAACTTCTTCGGTTTCTTCTAGAGGAGGAGGCAGAGTAGCTACGTGGGTGACGAAGGGGATCTCGTAGCTGGTCAGATCAGCCACGTGACACCAATATCCGGCGCAGGAGTGCATGATGGCTTGAAGGTCCTGCTCCTGGCCGTCTTCGTCTACCTTGCAGGACCCTCTGGTCACTTGTCATATCTCCATGTTTCCATGGTGGCTCATGACCATGGTGAGAGCGTTCTGCGCAGCAGTCCACGCGTAGGACATATTCCAGTCTCGAACAAGCTGCGGCATCTCCTTGGCCTTGTCCCGCACCTAAAAATCCGACATGCTTGGCATGTCCGGAATCTTTAGAGCTTCGCCAACATCCTTAAGGGACTGGCGGAAGTCATGAAGCAGGTCACCGACTTGTGTAAGCCGGTGGGTGCGGGGCTCGGAGGAGGAAGAATCCGTCAAGTTCAGAGGACCTATACACAAAAACAAGTTAAGAAAATCCGACATTGATAGAAGTCGAAGAAAAAGATAAGTCAGACAGATGGAATGTACCGAGAATGACGTCATCAATCTTGGTCCTCTCCTCCCGGAGACTTTGGAGTTCAGCCCGGAGCGCCTGGGAGATGTCCTTCTCTTTGCCAAGCTCATTCTTGAGGTCCGAGATTATTTTATCTTGAGCTGCGATCTTGCGATCACACTCATCAGTGGCCACGGAGGAGGATTCAAGGACTTGAGCTATGCTACTTTCATGATCCGCCTTGAGCTTGTCCAGCTCTTGGCGAAGTCCCTTGTTCTCCACCACCAGGGTCTTGAGGTTCTCGGCCTCTTCAATCATGGCGACGGATTGTTTCACCAGCGCTGTAAGTCAAAAAAGAACAACAGTTCAGAAAATTCGACATTGAAAATAACAAAGACAAGGTTTGAATCTCGGAATGTTTACCTTCGGCTTCATCCTTGGCTACTTTAAGTTCAGCATTTTTAAGCCGGAGAGCTTTGATCTCTCTCCGCTTATCGCCGACATTGGTCAGTAATTCCTGGTTATAGGAACATACTTTCTGTAAGTCTGAATACCCAAGGCCAGAAAGCTACTTAAGACTCGGGCTAATATTTTTACTAAATATCAGCACGAGCCTTGGGGGCTACACTAGTTCGTTCTTTGGCATCCTAATTAAGCATAAACCCGGATTATATATCCTATTTCATGCTTGGGGGCTAGAGGATGTGATATAACATAATGGAAAAACAAGAGTTGGAATTACGACTTACATATTGTTCGCGGGTGAGCTTATCCAAACCTGCGTTCACTTCAGCGGACACCTTCTCGGCAAGAGTAAGAGGGATCACTAGGTTGTTGGAAGCTCGCCAGTCCTAATCCTCTCGTCGCGAAGGCGGACTTGAGCGAGAAGGTCAGAGAACTTGATGTCCTCTGCTTCTTGCGCTTCTTCTTCGGGATATAAATGGCTTTTCTCTAGCACTTGCCTGGCTAGCCGCTAGATCTCTTCTGCAGATTTCCGGGACAGGCCAAACTTGGCAAGTCCCAGATTGCTGATGAGGTTTTCAGCGAAGGTTTCTGCCGAGGGATCATTACCTGAAGAGCGTTCACCCTTATCTTGATCTGACGCACCCATGGTGACGTCAGTTTGCGACCCAAGGATCGCAGGCTCCGTTGGAGGAGCCGGATCTTCTACAACCACGGGAGAAGGAGTGATCGCCAGAGTTGCAGAAGGTTGAGGGGCAGGAGTCGGAGGAGCCATGGCAGGGGAAGCTATGGTGAGCTTCGTCTGTCGCAGGGGCTTTGAAGGAATCCCTTTCCCCTTACCCTTGATGAGCAGCTTTGCTCTTAGAATGTAATAAAGTCGGAAACATTACATCTCGGAAAGAAATTCAAGAAAGGTACAAAGGCGGAAATTGTGATTGAAAGTTACCTCTTCACAACAGGCACCTCCTTTGTGCCAACAGCCACTGTTGGAGCTTTGTGCTTCTTAAGCGCAAGGTCTGGCAATGGGACCACTTCTGTCTCCTGAGAAAACTCAGGAGGATATCCTTCAAGCGGAGGAAGTTCCGACTCGGGGAGGTCAGCAAGCTGAAAACAAGAAAACATATCAGTATTGCAGTATAACTCAAAGATTGAAACACATAAAAAGGTGTACTGATGTAAACTTACCGGCACTATGGGGTTTTCCGCCGTGTGCATATCCAAAGAAACCTCCGGAATTCTCCTCTCGATCCGCTCCTTGATCAGCCACTTGATTTGGCTTATGTAGCCTTGAGTGGTGTAAGCTTTGGGGATTATGTGGAGGGAGTCCTTTTTGGATGACGTGATGGAGTGCATCAGTCGATCCCCGTGGTACAGAAGGGGCTGGATCCGACGAGAGACCCAGCACTGGACCAAGTCGGATCCCTTCAGACCTTTGTGTTTGATTAAATATTCGATCTGCCTCTTAGCGAGGATTAGATCGTCGGTGAGAGACGGAGCAACCTCGTCCCAGGAAGGTTGGGCCGTGGCAGCTCCGTCGACAAAAGCCGGCAAAGCAGTAGCTTTGTCCGGAGCTGGAATATCCCTATGATAGAAGAATGTGGCTGGCCATTGTTTGACCGAGTCACTGGCTAGAATTTTGGGATAAGCCCGGTCACGTCTAAGTGAAAAGCTGATAGTGTGGGTGATGTAAGGAACACCGGCAGTGATGGAGTTTCTCCGGACATGAAAGTAGTACCGGAAGAGATTCAAACTCGGCCTAATGCCGAGAAAGCCCTCGCAAAGCGAAGCATACGCACTCATCTCTAAGAGAGAGTTGGGAGGAAGATTGTGGAGTTGAACTCCGTAATGATCTATCACCTCAGAGAAGAACCCCGAGGGAGGAAAAGACAGACCTCTATCGAGGTGGGTGCCAAAGTGGACCCGCTCGCCGTCACGCGGGTTGGGGACGATTTCACCATAGCCGCTCCGCTAGTCGCCGGTGACGAGAAGCCCCTCCTTCTCCACGTTCTTGAGGCCCTCCTCATTGAGGGCGCAGGGGATCCAGATTCCCCGGAAGCTCTCCTTCTCTGCTGCTGCTTCCGCTGTCGCCCCCGCCGTCGCTGCTGCCAAGCCGGAGGAAGAAGATGAAGCCATTTCTCCGGCGAGAGATTGACCTAAAAGGGGTGGCGCTGGGAGTTCTGTGGGTGTCAGGGGGATGATCCCCAGGTAGCCCAACCGAATAAGAAACAAGACAGTCCGATCACGTCCGGCTGACCAGATGCAGCCGGACAGGGCAAGACAGGTCGGCTATCCCCCGGTAGCCGGATCAGCAGGAGGCAGCCGGATACAGCGACGTAGCCAGACTCAATCAATGGGATAGGGCGACGTGTGTATCAGTGCATGGTACGCCCTGTACGGTGACAAGACTGGCAACTACCCGGCCATACCGAAGACTTCGCGTGGGTGACGCAGGAACAGTGCCCGGTGCTGACGACAGGCTCGCACGGCGTCCACTATGCCTACGACAGCCATACCGCTCGTACTCCGACAAGACAAGCCATACTGGACACTATAGATGACTAGTCGGCTGGGACCCGCCTGTGGGGCCCGCCAGTCAGACTGGCCAGTGAGACCTTTGCCTCTCTGCCTATATAAGGAGAGGCAAGGCCTCAATAGAAAGGGTTGGTCTTACAGCATTTAAGGCAGTAGCTAGCGTATACAGCTCGAGGAGCATTTGTAGTTCAAGTATTCCACATAGTCAGATCCGGCAGGAGTAGGGGCTTTACCTCACCACGAGGGCCCCGAACCTGGGTACTTCTTGCGTCCCGCTACGCTCGCTTGTATGCAATCCCGCCTGCGGACACCGTCGATAGCTTCCCTGCTAGTCCCCACACCTCTATCTAACCTCTTCAGGTACTGCCGTTCCCAATACAACGACAGTGGGGGAAGAACGAGGAAGCTCTGTGCACGCAGGAGGATTGGGAAGAAAGGAAATGGCAAGGGACTGGTGGAAAGGAGAAGGAAAAATCTAAACCCCTTATATCCACCTAACTGCGCCAAGATTCGTGCGAATGCTACAGTGTAACCGCCACGCGTCGTGGAAGGAACTGGGAAGGACCCACGCGATGATTGCGTCTCCTCGATCTCCACGCACGCATTGAAACGGTGCCTCGGTTCCGCGAACCACGGACCCACCAACGGTCATGCTGACGGCACGCCTGACAGATGACGTGACTTGACCATAACTTGTGTCAGGTGGCGTTAGAAACCAAGTTCCGGCTTAGTTTGAAATCGAGCTAGAAAATCTGAGTAACCTGTTGATAGGTCCGACTTATTTTTAAGACCCGGATCGTATTTTTTGTTGTGAAGTTTCAGGAACCCTTCAAGATTCTACAAGCCGAAGATTAATCTAGACGATGATAAAATCCGACTTTGGATCTTGGAGGCCTCCGGGGGCTGCTGTTGGGGATATACTTTCCGGGTATCCTCACAGTTCCTCACTGACCAGGGTGGCCCACTTCGGGTTAGAGCTTTGCTTCACGGGCGGCCCAGTCAGGGAGAAAGACGGAGTCCAATCCGGCTACGGGAAGGCCCAGAAGACTTACCGACTTAGGCCCATAATGTTACTTGTAGTTCAAGATGTACTCTGTAACCAACTCTTAGTTGTAGCCGGATTGATCTCTCTTGTAAACCCTAGGCCGGATATCTATATAAGCCATCCTAGGGAGAGCCTTTAGGGCACACCTAATACTTTAGACCCTCAACTCGCATAGGAGAAACCCTTGTAACCCATATTCCGGCTCTGCCATATTACTGGATTGCTAGCAGGAGTAGGATCCGTCCAAAGCCGGCGGATTCGAACTTGGGTAAACTTGTGTGCTCACCGTCCCGAAACACCGTACTTCTCACACCCCTCTCTTCCGCACGCCTCAAGGACCCCCTCATGGCGTACTTGTCCTCAATCCGATGACAGCGCCTAGATGAGCTCTGCTACCAAGGCTATCTCCTTGGCTGGCTAGGTGATGGAGGTAATTCTTTTTCTCTGATGTTGATGTTTTACATAACTGAACACTTGTAGATATAGCCCCTAGTCCCCAAGCCTCCGAGGGAATAACTTGTTATTCGGTCGGATGCTTCTCGTAGAACTTAGCTTTTGTTCATAATGACATCAAATTTTAGTAGATTTTGAGTCGGGTCTAGTTCCCTTGGCCCGTATAAAGTATGTACTTCGAATATCCACACATCTAGAGCCGGGTTAAGTTCCACTTGGCCCGGGTTTTGTAAACTTCAAATATCCACATACCTAGAGCCGGGTTAAGTACCACTTAGCCCATGTTTTATAGACTTCAAATATCCACACACCTAGAGCTGGGCTAAGTACCACTTGGCCCGCATCTTGTAGACTTCGAATATCCACACACCTAGAGCCGGGTTGAGTTCCACTTGGCCCGGATCTTGTAGACTTGGAATATCCACACACCTAGAGTCGGGTTAAGTACCACTTTCCCCGGGTTTTGTAGACTTCGAATATCCACACACCTAGAGCCAGGTTAAGTACCACTTGGCCCGGGTTTTGTAAACTTCGAATATCCACACACCTAGAGCCGGGTTAAGTACCACTTGGCCCGGGTTTTGTAGACTTCAAATTGCCTTTCTCTGTCTTTGAACTTTGCCATTGCCTTGCGTGTTTCAGATTACCACTAACCACCGAACCGCTGAGTCCCAGCGCCTGCTGGACTCCTACAAAGATATTCGCGCGCGTTATGGTAAAGTCTTGGTGGAGTACCAGAAGAGGGGTAATTTCCCATTCTTCGTTTTCCTTGTTCATTCAGACTTGTTAGGACCTATATGAATTTGTTGTCCGAATCATGCAGCCGAGGTTGAAGCTGAGAACATAATCTTGAGGAAAAACCTTGCGGAAATCAAAGGTAAACTTATCCCCTTCACATGATCGTTGTATTTTCCTTGCTTTATCCGGTGGACACTCATACTTTGGGTCCTCCAGATCATTGTGTTGTTGCAGTTGCTCTCGAGGATAGTGTCACCATGCCTGAAATGATGACTCACCTCCTCGAACAAGCAGGGAATCATGAGGCTGAGCTGAAAAAGAAAGACGCAGAGATAGCTCGGTTCCAACAGCAGGACTCGGAGATCACTCGGCTGAATGCCGAAATTCAAAGGCTTAAGAGCTTCCATCAGTCCGAGTTGGAGAAGGCCGACCAGGAGTTTATCGAGGAGAAAGAGCGTTTAACCACGCAAATCTCCAAGGATAAAAGCCTACTGGAGGAAGCCGACGTCAAGCTTACGTCGGTGACCACCAAATACGAGAAACTCCAGGCCCATAATGCCAATGTTGATTCTGAGCTTCAACGACTCCTCTTCCAGATTGCACGTAAGTTTTTTGCCCTTGCTTGATCCTCTACCTTCCGGATTTGGTCCTTTTGCTCACTATTTATCTTCTTATCCTTAGGAAAATTTCCAGAGAGCGATACGCTCGTTGCCTCTGCCGTACGCCAGTCCCACGAACAGCATGGACTTCTTGCTGCCCCTGGTGCCGAGCCAATCCCTTATACCAGAAAGGATCTCCTGGCGAGTCTCACCGCTCGTCTTGAGGTAGTAAAGAATCATGGCGGGGATATCATCCCGGCGGCAACACGGATGTTCAGCTGCCTCTGGACCAGTGAAACCATTCCCAAGAAAGGCTCGGCTTTCATAGCCAAGTTAATGGAGTGTGACACGCAACTGCATCTGTGGCACGAATCTGCCGCACGGGCTGGGGCCGACATTGCTCTGAAATTTGCGCTCTCATGGTACAAAGGAATTGACTTGGCATTGCTCACTCGCATGCGCACCGGGTCTAAGTGGTGCAAGGATCCGGAGTGGATCGCGTGCCGCCAGGCCTGTGCTAACAAGCTCATCCAGTACTCCTTCTGCCATGCTTGGAATGAGGGGCCGAGTTATCTTGATGTTGCTGACGAAGAAATTGTCTCTGGAGCTGAAGATGAAGGGAGTGAAAGAGAAGGCTCCGAACTGGGAGAGGAAGCTGAAGACCCAGAGGATAGTGAGGTTAACCAAAAGGACGAAGCCGAAGCTAGCGCACCTCCCCCGCACTCCGGAGTACCTCCCTCCTCGACAGATGATTCGTCTGCTGCTCCTGCTCCTTGAAAAACACTTGTCACATTTATCAGATCCCCAGAATGCTAGGCGCAGATGTATTTAAATACTTTGGTTTGGTTTTGCTACAATTTCAAGTTCTGAACTAAGTTTTATTGCCGGATTTTCGTGGGCGAAGTCCTCGAGTTTCATTTTCTTGTTCTCCCAATTTTTGACTCGGCTCGCGTCTACCTTGATTCGGTTTTTCGACTTACGAGTACGAGGTTCTAAAAATTGACTTAACAATACTTTAAACCTTGAGTTTAGCTCAAAATGATTCGGCATTTTAGTGAACAAAACAAACTAAGGGTTAGTCAAAAAACCAATGTTGGCCCGCTTAAGTTCTTTCCCTTAGTCGTTTTTCATGTGCTTTGCCATTCCAAACGTGTTCTCTTGCTTGCCATGAAGCCAATTCTTGTTGGACCGCAGGAAAGTCGAAGATATAGGTTTTTGTTGCTCACACATTACTAATCCGACTAAGATATAAGCGTCTTAACCCAGCCGACACAAAAATACGAAAACAAGAGACAAGTATTATAGCAGTCCATGAATCTCTGCTCGGGGTGGCAAAGTTTTTATTGATAAGCTCATCGCCGACATACATACTGACATACGAGTAGTTTGGATACATTCACCTCTTAGTTAGGTGTAGAAAGGAGGAAGCAGTGCTACGATCCACGGTCTTTTGGATTCTTCTCCGAACCTGTCCGACTTGTTCTTTTCCTAGGGTTGTGCATCAATAAGATAGTAGGAGTCATTGTGCAAGGCTTTGCTTACAATGAAAGGTCCTTCCCATGGCGGGGATAACTTATGCATGCCAGTAGTGCGCTGTATCAACCGGAGTACCAAATCACCTTCCCAAAAAACTCGGGGGTTTACTTTCCGGCTATGATAGCGTCGAAGATTTTGCTGAGATATGGCGGATCTGGACAAGGCTAGTTCTCTCGCTTCTTCCAACAGATCAACATCATTCTACCAGGCTTCACGCACTTCGGCTTTTGTGTATTGGGTGACTTTTGGCGAATCATGCTCTATGTTGGCTGGTAATACAGCTTCTGCCCCATATACCAGATAGAATGGTGTATAGCCTGTTGATCGATTCAGAGTTGTTCTTAAACTCCACAGTACCGCTGGTAGTTCTTCTATCCAGCACCCCGCTGATCTTTGCAGCGGCTCTATGAGCCGGGGTTTTATCCCGGACAATACCAGTTCGTTGGATCTTTCCACTTGCCCGTTCGATGCGGAGTGGGCGACTGAGGCGACATCTAACCGGATCTTCTTTTATCGACAGAACCTCACGAATGCTCCTTCGGCGAAATTTGTTTCATTATCAGTTATGATGCTATGGGGATAGCCATGTCTTAGGATTATATCCTTGAGGAATTTTACTGCTGTTGCCCCATCACATTTTCGAATTGGTTTCACTTCAATCCATTTGGTGAACTTGTCTACCATGACCAACATATGGGCCATACATCCTTTGGCCGACTTAAATGGTCCTACCATACCTAGGCACCATACCGCAAATGGCCATGTAATAGGGATAGTTTTCAGCTTCGACATTGGTAGGTGAGTTTTTGTGGCGTATCTTTGACAACCATTGCATTTTCTCACCAAGTCCTCTGCTTGCTCCAAAGCATTGGGCCAATAAAATCCATATCGGAAGGCTTTTGCCACTAATGCCCTTGAGGAAGCGTGGTGACCACACTCCCCTTGGTGAATATCCCGGAGTATGTCAAGTCCTTTCTCCGGATCAACACACCATTGTAGTACTGTTGTCACACTCCTCTTGTATAGTTCGGCATTAATAATTGTATAGGCCTTTACCCTTCTCTAAATCTACCTTGAACTTAACTCATCATCCGGTAGAATTCCTTCTTTCAAGAAATCAAATATTGGCTTGGCCCAAGATGGTATAGCCCTTACTGGAAACGGCTCCTCCTCAATTTCCATCGCATCTACCGACATAACTCCTGCCGGATCAGGCTGATCAGTCCTCGGGTTTGCTGAGGCAGTCCCCGGGTTTGCAGAGGTATTTCCCCACTCTATCTCCATAGGTGCGGCTCCTGATCCGGGAAGTGACAGGATATAAATTGAATCTGATTCGGGTGACGGTGTGATAGATGGTTTTCTCAAGTGCTCCAAAGCCACGTTTGGCGGAATTGGTTGCCGGGATGAGCCTAGCTTGGACAGCATATCTGCTGCCTCGTTTTCAATCCGAGGTATGTGATGGAACTCACATCCTTCGAAGAACCCCCTTATTTTCTGAATATGGAATCTATATAACGCCATGTTAGCATCCAGGGCATCCCAATTTCTAGACACTTGTTGTACCACCAAATCCGAGTCTCCAAAGCATTGTATCCGACGTATTCCCACTTCTTTTGCTACCTTGAGACCATGTACCAATGCTTCGTACTCCGCCACATTATTCGAGGCATTGAAGTGGATCTAGAGGACATACTTCAGCTGATCCTTCTTGGGCGAGGTTAGCACTACTCTGGCGCCCAACCCATCTTTGAGTTTTGATCCGTCGAAATGCATTCTCCATTAATTAGAGTCCGGCAGGGGTGGTTCGTATTGCATCTTGGTCCAATACACAAAGAAATCCGCCACAGCTTGTGATTTGATTGCATCCCTTCTATCGAATTGTGGCGCATAGGGAGCTAACTCGATTGCCCAATTTGCTATTTGGCCGATCGCGTCTTTGTTACTCATAATATCCGAAATGGGTGCCTCACATATCACCTTGATGGGGTCTTCCTCAAAATAGTGTTTGAGTTTCTAGGCCGACATATATACGTCGTATGCCATCTTCTGATAGTGAGGATAGTTCTGTTTCGAGGCTGATAATACCTCTCTCAGATAGTACACTGGCCTTTGCACGGATTTTCCTTCCTCTTCACGCTCCACTATGATTACTGCACTTATGACTCGGTTGGTCGCGGCTACGTAGAGCAACATTGGCTCCTTAGGTGGTGGTGCAGCTAGGATTGGCGCAGTAGATAACATATTTTTCAATTCTTGAAATGCAAGATCCGCCTGTGGCGTCCATGTGAACTTGTCTGCCTTTTTCATTAGCTGATAGAGGGGCAAGGCCTTCTCTCCCAACCGACAGATGAACCGACTTAACAATGCTAGGCAAACCGTGAACTTCTGCACATCGTTAAGACATTTTGGCAGTTCCATTCTTTCTATGGCCCGTATGTTTGTCGGGTTAGCTTCAATGCCATGGCTAGACACCAAAAAACCGAGTAACTTTTCGGCGGGTACGCCAAAGGTGCATTTCTCTGGGTTCAGTTTCATTCGGAACCTTCTTAAGTTCGCGAATGTCTGCCGGATATCCTCAAGGAGCGTATTGCTTCCCTTGGTCTTTATTACCACATCATCCACATAGACTTGCACATTCCGACCTATTTGATCATGTAAGTATTTTTGCATGCATCTCTGGTATGTTGCTCCTGCATTACATAATCCAAACGGCATAGTGCGATAGAAATAAGCCCCGTACGGGGTAATAAATGCAGTCTTTATTTGATCATCCGGATTCAGGGGTATATGGTGGAAACCAGAATACGCGTCAATGAATGACAGTAGCTCACATCCTGCCGTTGAGTCTATGACTTGATCTATTCTAGGGAGCGTAAATGGATCTTTAGGACATGCCTTATTCAGGTTCGTGTAGTCAATACACATGCGCCATACCACAACCATGTTCGGATCATCTTTCTTCTTCTCCACTAGCACCGGATTAGAGAGCCAATCCGGATAGAGTACTTCCATGATAAATCCGGCCGCTAGGAGTCTGGCTATTTCATCTCCAATGACTTTCCTCCTGTCCTCGGAAAAACGCCGGAGTGATTGCTTCACCGGCTTAGCCCCGGGTCTTACATTTAATGAGTGCTTAGCCAACTCCCTCGGTACACCTTGCAGATCTTGTGTAGACCAACCAAAGATATCCCGATTCTCACGGAGGAAGTTGACGAGCTCGCTTTCCTATTTGCTGCTTAACCCGGCACCAATGGTCACGGTGTGCTCTAGGAACTGATCATCGATTGGCACTTTCTTCGTGTCCTTAGTTGCTTGGAACGATACACTCCCGTGCGGGTTGGTCAGGGCTGGCATATGTTGTTGGGCGGATTGAGCCAATGCCACCACTTCCAGTATCTTCCTTTTTTCTTGAGCTATCACGAGTGACTCAGCTAAATTGGATACGGCTGAGGCGCACTTGATCGAATGCCGGAAGTCCCCTGATACAGTTATCACGCCCCTTGGTCCGGGCAATTTCATCTTAAGGTAACTGATGTGGGTAGTTGCCATGAATTTGTTTAGCGCTGGCCTGCCGAGTAACGCGTGATAAGCGCTCTCCAGATTCACCACCTCGAATTCCAAGTTCTTAGTGCGGCAGTTGTCTCTTGTGCCGAATAACACGTCAACCCAGACTTTATCAATTGGTTCACAAGAAATACCTGGCACAATGCCGTGAAAGGTGGTCCTTGTTGCTTGCAACATGTTCTCTGTTATTCCCAACTTGTGCATGGTATCCTTGTACATAATGTTGATACTGCTGCCATTGTCAATCAATACCTTGGAAAATCTTACATTGAGATTCGGCCCGGTGAACGTCGGATCCAGGACCAGAGCGTAGGTTCCTGGGCTTGGCATGATCTTTAGGTGATCCTTGACACTCCATGTAATCTCCTAATCCACCTAGGGCATATACCTCACCACCGATGGCATTACTGTGTTTACCTCCATATGCCAGCGCTGCAAGCTTTTCCGGTCATTCTCTTCCGTGGTGAACACACAGTAGCTTTGATGATGTTCCCTGTACTCATTTCGTCCCTCATTCTCGTTGTAATCTTGGCCTTGTTGCTGGTTATTGCCCACTTGATGTACAACATCCCTTCTTTCCAAATTCTCGTACCTCGGAGGAGGTGGTGGCAGCATAAGTTGCTGTCCATTCCCCCCTGTCAGTAACGGTGGCCGGGGTGCTTCATTTCTAGGTGCTTTGTTCCGAGGTGCCAGAGCATTCCACGAACTTCCCTGTTCTAATTTCCTCATCCATTCACACTGTTGGGTTGTATGATTCGTCGGGCTATTCGGGCTTGGCGTATGGAACTTGCAAGGTTGATCTAGCATAGACTCAAATGTATACCTCGGTCTATCCTTTCGTTCTTGCCACTTCTTCTTCTGCTCCGGGGTCCAAGGTTTTTTCCCATCAATTTTCCGCTGCCAGTTTTGCCCTCCAGTTTTTTGGCGTTGACTGGCTCCGGCATTGGATTGATCCCGGTCCACTTCTGCGACCTGCTGCGAGTTATACCGATAATCCGGATGCTCATCCCTTCTTTTTCCTCGAAAAGCATTTCTCCTTGACGATCCGGGGCCATCTCGGCCGTAATACTCTTCGTTTGCTTCGCTAGACATTAACCGGGGTTGCGTTGGATCTCCCAAGGCATACGAATCTGCGATCCGGATTGTCTCAGCCAAGGTAGTTGGCATATCTCGCTGTAATCTTTGCCACAGCATACTTCCATATCTACATCCTTGAGCGAACCATGCAATAACTTGTGATTCAATTACTCATTCGCACGAGTTTCGCACATTGCACCACCGAGTCAGGAAATCTCTATCTGGCTCATTCGGTCTCTGCCGGCATAACACACGGGTTTGTGGTCTGTTGGGTCTCTTGTAAGTGCTTGAGAAATTGCTAACGAATAGCTCCTGGAAATCCAACCAACAGTTAACGCTTACTGGTGGCAAATTGTTCAACCAAACTCGCGCTGGTCCTTCCAGCATCTGTGGTACATACCTTACCGCCCATCTAAAATTTCCTGTTGCGATCTTGACTGTTGTGGCATAGTCAATCAGCCAATCCTCTGGCCTGGTACTACCATCATAAGTTCGGGTTCCTCTAGCCAGCTGAAAGTTCGGCACTGGTGGCTCGTTCATTATCTGGGGCCCGAAACATGCTGGACCCGGTGGACATTGTATCTCGATTTGCTCCGACCTATAAATCCTATCCAACTTCAACCTTGCATCATCTAGCTGCAAGTTCTTGCTTCCCAGCCGTGATCCAATTACGTGGTGATCCAGTCTGGGGTATCCATCGTTGACCATAGTCGAATAACCATCATTGTATATTTCCTGATTCGGATGTGCATGATGTTGTTGTGCTGCTTGTCCTGCACTCCCCTCTTGCTGAGGTACGCGTTGTTGCTGTATATGAGGTAAATTTTCCCCGCTCCCACGGGATCGCCCTGTCCGGCATTGCTGTTGGCAGCATTTCTTTGACCAGCATTGCCTTGGTCACGATTACCTCGGGCAGCCACACCTCGGCTGGTACTATGCCGGTCCTCATCAACTTGCACTGCTTTGCCTTTTCCAGCCCTTATCAGGTCATAAGGAACCATCTGCTTGTCTCTTCTTCCGGAGTCCACTACCTCTTATCTCCTAGGATTATGACCCGGAGACGACGTGGCTCCTATGGATCTTGCCGGGTTATTTCTGGCCGAATGTACCACCTGTGAGGCCCCTGGTGGTGCCGGGTTAGCCTTGTTTATTTCTTCATTTTGTTGGCATGCAACTCTCAACAAGTGATTTACCCTCTCTTGCTTCCTTTATCGGGCCTCTCCGGATAAACCTTCTAACTTGGATGCGGCTGCATTTGCTGCCCTGAGGTTCTTTGCCGGGGTACTGTACCGATCCAACCCTCCTGTTA
The DNA here is from genome assembly GCA_910589775.1 of Avena eriantha. NCBI lineage: Eukaryota > Viridiplantae > Streptophyta > Magnoliopsida > Poales > Poaceae > Avena > Avena eriantha. The sequence goes on from OU342745.1 coordinate 450,280,411, forward strand.
CTATCGTGGCTGTCTGACCCAGCCTAGGCTCGTACTCCTTGTCAATCTTAGTGATCAGGTTCCTACCCAGAATTTTCACTCCATCGATACGGTTTGCCTTAGCATACTCTGTCAAGGTGATGTTCAACGACTGATGCAGCTTTGCTACTTTCTTTTCTCCAGCTAACATTTTCCGCCTAGTTTTCTCTAACTCAACTTGTGCCTGAGCCGGATCTACCACAGGTGCTATTGGCGTTGCTAAGCTATCTATCGCTTGCTAGAGCACATTATCTGGCCTCTCTAGCGGGGGAAACCTAGACCTGGTATGTTTTGGTGTTACCTCTGGCTCTAGCGCCGGATCTTTGCTTGGTCTTGCATCTGGCGCGGTCATTAGGACCTCAACGCTGCTAGTGGTGCGAGTGATACGCACTCCACGAGCTGCGCTGAGAGGTGGCTCGCCTCCCTCGACGATGTGCCGCGGGTGAACGCAGGACTTGTCCACACCGACGTAGATCTTGTGCGCGCCAAGCTTGAGGAAGACGTCGTTGCACGGTGGAGGGTGCCTGCCGAAGCTTCCTGCGTTGTCGCTGACGTAGTGCAGCGCTCCAAAGTGCTAAACCAAGCCTGAGACAATACGCTCGCCGGTGCTTGAGAAGTTTCCCGTCTGATTTTTCACCCCTGCTAGCACCGCTAGCCCCACGGTGGGTGCCAACTGTCATGGTGGTGGCACGGCAGATGCCATGGATAGCCTAAAGATGGGGCCAATGAGTGCTAGGGGAATCCAGGGAGGGAGAGCATGATGATTCCACACACGGAAGTTCTTGTACTTCCTCTATCAATGGTGTTTACAAGTGCTCCTGAGGCTCTCTACAAGAAGGAGACGATGTCTCTTACTCCCTGTCAACTAGCCCTAGGGTTCTACCTTAGACAGAGAATGATTGATCGATCGGCCGGCCTTCTCTATGGAGGCCCCGGTGCTCCTTATATAGGGAAGCCCGGGTTACAATTCTAGGGCACAAGTGGCAGCATATTCTACGACTATGCTCCTTTCCTAAATCAGATGCTTCTTTATTCCCTTTAACGGCTCGTCCGGGCTTTGGACGTAACCCATGGCATAATCCTTCTCTTTTGGCATCACCAGACACGGGCTACGTCATCTAGCTTTGCCCGGGTCACCTTGGTCGCCCTGACCCGCTGGTCCTCTTCTTTACTTTACTTTCCTCATGCTACAGCTAATAAAGCGACATTTTGACCAGCGGGGGATTCCTTCTCTTGGAAGCTAAGATAACCCGGCTAGCATATAGCTAACCCGGCTTACCAAGCTACCTGCAAAACAAATAGACAGGGCCGGCATAAATCCTATGCCGGCCGGACCATTGTCAAGGAGATGCTCCATGGGTCGGGTCACACCGTGATTCGGCCTGCCTTGAGGTGACCCGATCAGCACTTGCTTTTGACCGTGCCGTACCCCGGCTAACTCGGCCCTTATACCCCGGTGTTACCCTACCCGGGGGTATCCCGCAACACAAAAACAGCAGAAAACAGGCAGCTGGCACTGTGGCTCTTGTTAATAGGTTAGTCCAAGAAAGTGTATAGAGAGTACTCCAAAGTGTGGACAAAACATAAAAAAGTAGATAAAACCAAGCATGGAACATCAAAAATTATGGATACGTTAGCAACGTATCATCTCCCTCCTAGAACGTTTCGTTAACTTTTCATGATGGGAAGTCCAAGTCTTGTACGACGGTGTGAACCCGTAATTGACCAGGTGACTACTGACATCATCCCTTGAGTTGGTATTCAGTTTCTTGCATCTTGTACAGGGGCTGAAAATTTACTAGGTCTGGTGGGGACAGCAAACGCCCGGTTCACGAAGTCCTCGACCTTTTATTTCCATTCCAAGGTAAAGTCCCACTTACTAACATAGCCCTCATACATCTAGTCATGATTCCCCATCATCTAATCAGTACCAAAACAGACATATACAATGCTTTCAATTAGTCATCCCATTAAATAAATATGGTATTAGTTCAGTTAATTTTAGCAAACATAGATTTTATGGCATGCATATATCCAGATATCTCTCTAATAGGTACCACATATCTCTCGAATAGGTAAAGAGGGTCCTAGCAACTGTCGGAATCATAGATTGATTACATTCTCCCTGCTCTACCCTGATCCAAGGTAGAATTTTGGCAGTAGCTCCCCGTTGCTCTTCAGATGCACATCTCGGCAAAAAGTCGAGAGGGATGTCCATCCGGAGAACAACGGGGAGGTGCTACCGAAATCCTGACTCGGACCAGAGTAGAACAAGGAAAACGTACCCAACTACACATCCACCCGCTGTCTCGATAAATGCCGTAAGAGTTACGGTTGAAAATATGTGAGACCACTAATGCATATTTATCTGCGTAACCCTTATAGCCAGGAAGAGATGCCTAGGTAACATGACAAACTTGGTGATCTAGAAACGAAAAAAACCTTGGTACAAGAGAGGCTAAAGGATTCTCACCCTCAAAGCATGATCGATAGCCGGCAAAGAACACCAACGACTCTCCGGCAAAATCCCCTCTGACAACGGTCCCCCCTCTCAAACTCAACCCATATCTTGCACGAAGGAGAATAGTGCATCATTTTAAATTTCCACCTATTCATTTTATTGTCCACTAGTTCCATTTTATATTGTAAATATGCCACATATATTGTTGAGGGTCGGGGAGCCCTTACCGAAAGGTACTAAAATATGCTACATATATTTTAGTGTCCACGAGCTAGTTCCATTTAACATTGCACCAAATAAATCCAACTATGCCACATATATTGTATCCGTTTTGCTAAATCTACTTATCCATTTTGCTAAATCCACCTAGAATAATTTACTTAATTTACTACCCTAATGTACTGAAACTAACATATCTACAACACTAGAACTACCACTAAATCCAACCTACTAGTACTATATGACTAATTGAAAAAATAAAAAATCAAGTTACCTATCTAGCTGTCATTGCCCTTGCTTGGGTGGAGGAGATGGGGGCGACGAGGTGGAGGAGGGGAGCGGCCGAGCCACTCGGTGGAGGAGGGGAGCAGCCAGCCGAAGGTCCTCCTGCCTTGTACGCGAGCGAGCCTACCACGCAAGGGCGGCCATGGCGGCGGCCGCGGGAGGAAAAGGAAGGGAGTAGGAGGCTGTAGTGGGGGAAGGCGACAGGGGAAGGGAGGAGGGGGCTGCGGTCGGCGAGAAGGGAGGAGGGGTGGGGAGGGCCCGCAGCGGGGGTGGAGGCGTGTGGGTTAGTGGCAGGGGCCAACGACATAGCGAGCGGCGGCAGTGCAGCTAGACAGTGGGTGGGGGTGTGTGCGGGTTCGATTTGGACACCCGCGTTGAAATATTTCTTTTACTAGGGCTGGGAACGTCTCAAACAAACAACAAAATGCACCCACGTCCTAATTTCACACAACACTTGACTCGTACCATAGTGGTACTGCGCACTCTTTGGTAACCTATCGCTGTCCAAGGTTCGAATCACATGCACGGCCGGGTTGGGCCCTTTTTTACGAATAAAACTCTTCTTTGTCGTGTACCAAAGGTAGACACACGACAGAGGTGTAGGGTCCGCAGCATAGAAAACAAAAAAAATCCTACGATGAGAACTATATGCCAAGATCTATCTACTAGATACAGAGCAACGGGTGGACATACATCCATGGAGAACTTACCCTCAAAGACAACGAGTTTTGTTAACGAGTAGGAACTCGTGGTTGATGTAGTCGTACGCTTGCCGATCTCAAGATCGTGTGGAAGACTGAGCACCGCAAATCGGCAGCACATCCCTCCTCGCACACACATTCAATCCACCGGACAACCTCCACCTCCTCCCTCCAGCGAATCAGCGGAAACAGCAACTCCTTCCGGATGTAAGGCCACTGGGAACATGTATCTCGCTAATCTGAGACCATGAGGAAATATCTAGAGGGGGAGAGAGATCCTTCACGAGGAGGTGTGCTTTGTGAGGGAGGAGAGGGGGGACTCCTCCCCTACCATGGCCGGTGGCCAAGGAGGGAGCCCCTCCTCTTCCTCATTCATGTGGTGGAAGCTCCACTCACATCAATTCAAGTTCCACCCAAAATTCCACTCACATGCATTAAATTTCCACCAAATTTAATGCAACTCTCAATTAATAAAACTCTTTTCTTTATTTTAATCAGAATTTTGTTAATTACTTTAATTAATAAACATTCACATAAAACCCCTTGCAACATTTCAATATCACATGTAGAAACACTTTCTGCAATTTCACCCGAAACAATTCATGTTTCTATCGAAATATTTCCTGCGCTTTGCAAACCTTTTGTTTGAAACATATGTGCTCCTAAATGGTGTCCGGTAACCCTTAAGTGTGTCACCCTACGGTTCGCGAATAATGCAGACATGATTGAGACTCCTCTCAGATCAGTAATCAGAAGCGGGACCTGGAGATCCATACTAACTCCTACACATTCAACGATGACTTCTATGATCGTGAGAACCTTTAAAGCTAGTAATTTAACCCCTTTGTCTCATGATATAATACATGTCCAAGATTCGATCATCGGTATCCAAATACCTAGTTTGATCTTGTTACCGACATGCACTCTTTTCTCGTTCCCGTGATATAACATTCTAGTGATCACATCACTTGCTTGCAAGCTATCTTAATGTGATATCACCGAGAGGGCCCAGAGTATATCTATCCGTCATCAGGATTGCCAAATTCCACTCTTGATCCATGAGCCTCAACATAACACCTTCGAATCACTAAACCCACCTTTATAGTCACCCTGTTATGGTGTGACATTGGATGTTATTAAGATACTCTTCCTGTGTTAGCAATTAACATGATCTAATGATCTAAGGACTAAGATTACTTCGTATGATGTTATAGCAATGTAAACATAATGACTTGATCGTAATGCTATACTTCGGATGAATGTTCATCACATCATTTCACAAATGATGTGACCTCGTTATTAACAACATCCAATGTCCATGATCAGGAAACATTGATCATCTTGTTAATTAACGAGCTAGTCTATAAGAGAGGCATTACTAGGAACCCTTTTTGTTTATTAAACACGCATGTATTGATGTTTTCTTTCAATACAGTTATAGCATGCAAAATAAACATCTATCATGTACAAGGAATACATAATAACAACTTTATTATTGCCTCTCGGGGCATATTTCCTTCAGTCTCCCACTTGCACTAGAGACAATAATCTAGTTTACATAGTGATAAATCTTACTTCCGTCCATATTAAACTTCTTTAATACCTTATCAAGGTATGTACTCTACGATAGACCAATTAGGCGCCTTTTTCTATCTCTATAGATTTTAATGCCTAATATATATGAAGCTTCACCAAGGTCTTTCATTGAAAATTTGCTGTTTAGATAACTTTTAACACTGTTTAAAAGATCTATATCATTTCCAATCAATAATATGTCATCCACATATAATATCAGAAATGCCACATTGCTCTCACTCACTTTCTTGTAAATACAAGCCTCTCCATAATTTTGGACAAATCCAAACTCTTTGATCACCTCATCAAAGCGGAGATTCCAACTCCGGGATGCTTGCTTCAGTCCATAGATGGATCGCTGAAGTTTGCATACCTTATTAGCATCCTTAGGAACGACAAAACCCTTAGGTTGTATCATATACAACTCTTCTTCAATATTACCATTGAGAAACACAGTTTTGACATCCATCTGCCATATTTCATAATCGAAATATGTACCAATTGCTAACATATATAATCCTAACTGACTTTAGCATCGCTATGGGAGAGAATGTTTCATCGTAGTCAACTCCTTGAATTTGTCGAAACCTCTTTTCGACAAGTCGAGCCTTATAGATGGTCACATTACCATCAGCATCAGTTTTTCTTTTGAAAATCCATTTATTATCAACGGTCTTTCGATCGTGAGGTAAGTCCACCAAGGTCCAAACCTGGTTCTCGTACATGGATTCCATCTCGGATTTCATGGCTTCTAGCCATTTATTGGAATCTGGGCTCATCATCGCTTCTTCATAAGTCGCAAGGTCATCTATTTCATCAATCATGAAATTCATAACAGGATTGCCATACAGTTCAGGAGCTGCACGTGTCATCCTTGACCTGCGAGGTTTGGTAGTGTCCTCTTTTGGAGTTTCATGATCAATATCATTAGCTCTCTCTTCATTATGTGAAGTCAACTCCGAAACAACTTCCGGTGTTGCGCTACTCGCCATTTCATGAAGAGAAGGTTCAATAACCTCTTCGAGTTCTACCTTCCGACTACTCACACCTTTCACGAGAAACTCCTTCTCAAGAAAGGATCCATTCTTGGCAACAAAAACCTTGCCCTCGGATCTGTGATAGAAGGTATACCCAATCGTTTCCTTAGGGTATCCTATGAAGACGCATTTTTCCGCTTTGGGTTCGAGTTTATCTGGCTGAAGTTTCTTCACATAAACATCGCATCCCCAAACTTTAAGAAATGATAGCTTAGGTTTGTCTCCAAACCATAATTCATATGGTGTCGTTTCAACGGATTTAAATGGTGCCCGATTTAAAGTGAATGCAGCGGTTTCTAGTGCATAACCCCAAAATGACAGTGGCAAGTCAGTCAGAGACATCACAGATCGAACCATATCCAATAAAGTACGATTACGACGTTCCGACACACCATTACGTTGTGGTGTTCCGGTAGGCGTGAGTTGTGAAACTATTCCACAATTTTTCATATGTGTGCTAAACTCGTAACCAAGATACTCTCCTCCACGGTCGGACCGCAGAAATTTAATCTTTCTGTTATGATGATTTTCCACTTCATTCTCAAAAGTTTCAGACTTATGGTTCATCAAATAGATATACCCATATCTACTCAAATCATCTGTGAAAGTAACAAAATAATGATATCCACCTCACGCCGACACTCTGATTGTCCACACACATCAGTATGTATGATTTCCAATAAATCTGCCGCCCGTTCCATTGAACCGGAAAACGGCGTTCTAGTCATTTTGCCCATAAGGCATGGCTCACATGTATCAAATGATTCAAAATCAAGTGATTCCAAAAGTCCATCGGAATGGAGTTTCTTCATGCGTTTAACACCAATATGACCTAGACGGCAGTGCCACATATATGTAGATATATCATCATCAAGTTTAACCCTTTTCGCATCAACACAATGAATATGCATAATACTACTATCGAGATCCAATAGAAATAAACCATTCAACACAGGTGCATGACCATAAAAGATATTATCCATATAAATCGAACAACCATTGTTTTCAGATTTAAAGGAATAACCACTTCGTATCAAACACGATCCGGATACGATGTTCATGCTCAGTGCAGGCACAAAATAACAATTATTTAGATTTATCACTAATCCCGACAGCATATGGAGAGGCAGCGTTCCGACGGCGATCACATCAACTCTTGATCCATTGCCGACCTGCATCATGACCTCATCCCTTGCTAGCTGTCGCTTGTTCCGCAGCCCCTGAATCGAGTTACATATATTAGCAACCGATCCCGTATCAAATACCCAGGTGCTACTGCGAGTACTAGTCAAGTACACATCAATAACATGTATATCACATATACCTTTGTTTGCCTTGTCGGACTTCTTATCCACCAAATACTTGGGGCAGTTGCGCTTCCAATGGCCAGTCCCCTTGCAATAGTAGCCCTCGGTATCAGACTTAGGGCCAGCTCAGGGTTTCTTTTCAGGTGCGGCAACAGATTTGCCGCCCTTCTTTCCCTTATGCTTGCCTTTCTTGTCCTTCTTGAAACCGGTGGTCTTATTGATCATCAACACTTGATGTTCTTTCCTAATCTCCACTTCTGCAGTCTTAAGCATTGACAAAAGCTCGGGAAGAGACTTCTTCATGCCCTGCATATTATAGTTCATCACGAAGCTCTTATAGCTAGGTGGCAGAGATTGGAGAACACGATGTATGCCTAAGTCAATGGGAATCATTATTCCCAAGGACACAACTTATCGGCGTACCCAGACATTTTGAGTACGTGCTCACTAACGGAGTTGTTCTCTTCCATCATGCAGCTAAAGAACTTTTCAGAAGCATTATAACTCTCTACGGCAGCATGGGTATCGAAAATCATTTTCAATTATCCCATTGTATCAAAGGCATTGCCATTTTCGAAATGCTTTCGAAGTTCTGGCTCTAGCCCACACAGTATGCCGCAATGAACTAAGTTGTGATCCTCCTGACGAGTTATATAGACATTATTTTCCTCATCAGGGGCATCAGGAGCTGGTGGGGGGCCTAGCGGCGCCTCTAGCACCTATTGCTTTTGTGTAGCAGTGAGGAGAATCCTCAAATTCATAGCCCAGTTGGTGAAGTTGCTACCATTCGCAGCAAGCTTCTCTTTTTCCATGAACACATTGAAATTAAAAGCAGGTGGTGCCATCTACAACAGAATTTGTAACGTTTATTTAGACTAAGTTTATGATAGATTGAGTTCAACTAATCCAAATTACTAATGAACTCCCACTCAAAAACGACATCCCTCGTGTCCTTTTGGTGATTACATGAACCAAATCCACTACACCAAGTCCGATCATCACGTGAGTCGGTGTAGCCTGAAAGGAGAGCATCAATATGGGCATCATATCAACTATATGACTCATGCTTAACCTTTTGGTTCGTTTTCCGAGGCCATGTCTGTACATGCTAGGCTCGTCAAGCAAGAACCTTAGTATTCCGCGTGTGTAAAACAATCTTACACCCGTTGTATGACGACACGGAGTCGAGTACACCCGATCATCACGTGATGTCTCGAAACACGATCCATAGAACGGTGCATACTGAAGGAAGAACACATTTTATCTTGATATCTAAATGAGGGATCATCTTACAATGCTACCAAAAGCACCAAACTAGCAGTATAAGATGCTAACATCTAATATGTAAAGTGAGATGATATGGTCCATGCATTTGATCTCTATCATTTGCATCGTGGTATGATCTCTATCATTCCTTTGTGTGTAAGGCCAAGGTCTATGGAACTTACACGTTAAGTGTGTTGTAAGAGTATCTATCATACTTCTACTTATAACAATACCATATCAAGAAACTAGCCCAGCAACGATCTAAACTAGATGCCTCTAATTTATCAATTGCAAGTTTTACGTGGCTTAGGGCTTTCGGAGATAGAACCGGTCTTACCTACGAACATGAACCACAACGAGGATAACCAAGTTATTAGCAACTCGTTGTAAATCAGATATTGACTATAGTAGGAGAGACATACACCCGCTAGCCACTTATACAAAACTAGTTGCATGTCAGTCGTGGAACCGGTCTCATGTACGATGACATGCAAGGTTGGTCTAGGCCGCTTCATCCCTTTATGCCACCAATATCCACAATACATAGAAGATGCAATAACATGATCATCATCGCCCACATATAAACACATGTGTACAACCCATGCAAAGCACCTACGCATAGATCAGGCTCTGATACCACTGTAGGGTCTGCAGCATAGAAAACAAAAAAAATTCCTACGATGAGAACTATACGCCAAGATCTATCTACTAGATACAGAGCAACGGGTGGACATACATCCATGGAGAACTTACCCTCGAAGACAACGAGTTTTGTTAACGAGTAGGAACTCGTGGTTGATGTAGTCGTACGCTTGCCGATCTCAAGATCGTGTGGAGGTCCGAGCACCGCAAATCAGCAGCGCATCCGTCCTCGCACACACGTTCAAGCCACCGGACAACCTCCACCTCCTCGCTCTAGCGAATCAGCGGAAGCAGCAACTCCTTCCAGACGCAAGGCCACCGAGAACATGTATCTCGCCAATCCGAGGCCATGGGGAAATATCTAGAGGGGGAGAGAGATCCTTCACGAGGAGGTGTGCTTTGTGAGGGAGGAGAGGGGGGCCTTTTATAGGAGAGGGGGGACTCCTCCCCTACCATGGCCAGCGACCAAGGAGGGAGCCCCCTCCTCTTCCTCATTCATGTGGTGGAAGCTCCACTCACATCAATTCAAGCTCCACCCAAAATTCCACTCACATGCATTAAATTTCCACCAAATTTAATGCAACTCTCAATTAATAAAACTCTTTTATTTATTTTATTCAGAATTTTGTTAATTACTTTAATTAACAAACATTCACATAAAACACCTTGCAACATTTCAATATCACATGCAAAAACACTTTCTGCAATTTCACCAGAAACAATTCCGGTTTCTGTCGAAACAATTCATGTTTCTATCGAACGTTTCCTGCGCTTTGCAAACCTTTTGTCTGAAACATATGTGCTCCTAAATGGTGTCCGCCAACCCTTAAGTGTGTCACCCTACGGTTCGCGAATAATGTAGACATGATTGAGACTCCTCTCAGATCAATAATCAGAAGCGGGACCTGGAGATCCATACTGACTCCTGCACATTCAACGATGACTTTTGTGATCATGGGAACCTTTAACGCTAGTAATTTAATCCCTTTGTCTCATGATATAATACATGTCCGAGATTCGATCATCGGTATCCAAATACATAGTTTGATCTCGTTACTGACATGCACTATTTTCTCGTTCCCGTGATATAACATTCTAGTGATCACATCACTTGCTTGCAAGCTATCTTAATGTGATATCACCGAGAGGGCCCAGAGTATATCTATCCGTCATCGGGATTGACAAATTCCACTCTTGATCCATGAGCCTCAACATAACACCTTTGAAGCACTGAACCCACCTTTATAGTCACCCTGTTACGATGTGACATTTGATGTTATCAAGATACTCTTCCGGTGTTAGCAATTAACATGATCTCATGGTCTAAGGACTAAGATTACTGCTTATGATGTTATAGCAATGTAAACATAATGACTTGATCGTAATGCTATACTTCAGATGAATGTTCATCACATCATTTCACAAATGATGTGACCTCGTTATTAACAACATCCAATGTCCATGATCAGGAAACCTTGATCATCTTGTTAATCAACGAGCTAGTCTATAAGAGAGGCATAACTAGGAACCATTTTTGTTTATTAAACACACATGTATTGACGTTTCCTTTCAATACAATTATAGCATGCAAAATAAACATCTTTCATATACAAGGAATACATAATAACAACTTTATTATTGCCTCTTAGAGCATATTTCCTTCAAAAGGACCCCTTTGCCGTATACCAAAGGCAGACACACGACAAAGGACCCCTTTGTCGTGTGCCTTGTGGTAATTTTTCATTTTGTTCCATTTATCCCTTTAAATTGTATTTATTTTAAAGTTTGACTATACTTTTTGTTGACTATTTGTTAGTATTAGTTAAGACATTATGTCCACACATAATTTTTGCAATACGACATGTACTCTACATCTTCATGCCCCTAACAAATCAAGGTTTCACAATTTTCTAAGTCTTATCGCATTGTCCTGTGTGAACAGGCTCACACCCGGGTGATATAAACTGCCTAGCTAGGCCACCCAACACACTTGGTAACATATGATATGGACACACGCAAGTTTTCGAGGCGTTCCGGCGCTCTGTGGCCCCTTTCCCAAACAAACCCTAATTAGGGGGAACTCCCCGTTTTAGTATAATCGAGGTTGATCTTGTCACACCCTGTGCCCAAACATGGTTTGGAATTATCCTATGACCTAACCAAGCACAAACCAATAGAAAAGTCCATCGGGCTACCCCTGTCAGAAAAACATCCAGGGGGTAGATGATCTGGGGCCCAAGGATCAAGGATTTGTAGGAAGAAGCGCTTTTGGGCATCGGAATACCTCCAAACCATGAACGTGACCCTAGCATGTGTATTGAAGTGTGGTGGAATGTTGAAATATCCAAAACCTAGTTCCCAAGTGTGACCCGCTTCGTAGACATGCGATGTCACCTAAAAATGAAGGTTCTCGAATTTAATAATTATGGGGGAACTCCCTGTTTAGGTGAAACCGGGGATTATCTTGTCACACCCTGTGCCCAAACATGGTTTGGAATTATCCTATGACCTAACCAAGTATAAATAAAGAGAAAATTCCACCGGGCTACCCCTGTGAGAAGAACATCTAGGGGTAGACGATCCGGGTTCCAGGGATCAAGTTTTCATAGGAAGAAGCACTTCGGGGTATCAGAATACCTCCAAACCATGCATGTGAACCTAGCATGTATATTGAAGTGTGGTGGAATGTTGAAATTTCCAAAAAAATGGTTCCCAAGTGTGACCCCCTTCGCAGACATGCGCTGTCACCTAAAAACAAATGTTATGGAATCTATTTATTAGGGGGAACTCCCCATTTCGGTGAAACCAGGGTTGATCATGTCACGCCCTATGCCCAAACATGGTTTGGAATTATCCTATAAGCTAACCAAGCACAAACTAAGAGAAAAGTCCACCGGGCTACCCCTGTCAGAAGAACATCTAGGGCGGTAGACGATCCAGGGCCCAAGGATCAGGGTTTCGTAGGAAGAAGAGCTTCGACTCGAGTTGTATAGAAAGAACGATCCGGAAGTACTTCAGATGATCTTGTGAATGGCATTAACACTGGCACTTTGTCAAATGCACGACCAGCGTGTCCCTATGGGGGTAGCCCCCGAGTCCTTATTTGAATTGTAGATTCGAGTGAGGATTCAGAGTGTGCCACTCGAAGAGCTTGCATGTGCGCGTCCAGCACTCCAGTTTGGAGTAGCCCTTGAGTGTCGGGCGGAGTCGTAGAGTCGGGTAGAGACTCGAGTCTTATATCTTGTAGATGTAGTCGACAATCATACGAGGAAAAAACACTGACCCGAAAGTGCATCGAGTCAGCATCTCGCGCATAAGGAGTCAAGAGTCGACGATGCAATCGGAGTCGACGTAGCGGAGTCATGCGGTAATTAGCCAGGTGAGTCGACGATGCGGATGGAGTCGACGCAGTCACTTCTCTCAGGTGATCGTTCAACATCGCGTGTGTGTAGCATCAAGCGATGCAACCATCCGAGGAGGGACTTGGCTTGGGTCTTGAGTGTATGTCGTAGCCAGTTGTTTTGTCGACTCCTGCTGGAGGACCCGATATAATAGCTCGACGCAGTCGACATCCTTGTAAGCTGCATAAAACATTAAGAATTATGAAGTACTTGTATCTTCTAAAGAATATTTGCATGTTGGTTTGTAAAGTAAAATTATGGTACCACTCGAGTCAACACGTTTGCACTGCATGCTAGGTCTTTTCGTTAGCCTGATTACCCTTAGTCTCAATACCTTGCCGAGGTACTTGGAGTTTAAGGATTCGATGATCAGACAGAATCAGCTACTCGGTCTGCTCCGTATGAGGTGCTCGAGTGCGTGGGGTCGATAGCACATTAGGTTACTCGAAGAGGGCGCAACAGTGGACCGCGCGATGGAGTCGAAGAACACAGTGGTTCGCCGCAGCCGAGGGATCTCCTGAGTCGCCGGAACTGAAGACCGCAGCGGGTCGCCGGAGCCGATAGAGCTCCCGAGTCGCTGGAGCCGAAGACTGCTACGAGTCACGGGGCGGAGTCGGTGCAGCCCCCGAGTGTAGTTTTAACGTGGTTGGACGAATTTGACGCAGAGCCGATGCGACCGGTGAGTTGTGGTCGTGGTAGCCGATGCTACCGGCGGGTCACGGGCGTCTATTCTGACGGAGTTTGATGCAGCGGATGTAGTAGTCTGTGCGACAGACGTAGTCGAAGCATGCAGACCGAGTTTGACGTGGTGAAGTTTTGTCATCAGATAAAATGTTTAGTATAGACGCATGCATTTCCTTCTTTCATTCTTCTCTTCCTCCGATCGCTCAGCTCGGGTGCATTTTTTTATTTTTCTATTCTCTTGCTCCTTGAGCTGTGCTCCGATTCGTGCGGTGTACTTCCCCTTTTTTCCGCATGTAGCATGACGCATAGCAATTGATAATTCGCTTTTGCTCCTAGTAGTATATCCACCCGAGGATTGATTCAAAAAGTACTAATTTAGCTATACTAGTCTGCACTCTGGTAATTACTCCACCCGATGTCGCCCTGTGCACGCTGTCATCACGATAATGTCGTACGGGTTCCTTTTTTTTCTAGTACCTTCCAAAAAAATCAGAGTACATGCAATGTTGTGTTCGTTTTCGGAGCCGGATCGTGTTTGATCAGGGTTTTTTCCTCTCTATATTTTTTTGCGCTCTGCGTACGGACTCCTTTTTAAATTTTCGTTGGTTATCTGCATGTCCACGTATCCGATGTGGATTCCAATCATCGGGATTTGATCCTCTACGTTACGCACTCGCCGTTTTGCTACGGATCTAATTGTTCGCTGTTCGTCGCTGCACGCTTCTGATCTACCTTTTCTTCATTTTTTCTCGCGCACAAACGCTGAAGTCGTGGATCGCGGTTGATGGGTCGAAAGTTACAAAGGTGCGCAGATGCGATCTGGTGGTGTGTATGCGGGGGTGTATGCATTCGTCTAGATCTATTGTCTATTGTGGGAGATCGTAATCTGTCTATTGGATGAATCGCCCTCCTCGTTGGACCCTCCTAGCCTTTATATATGGGGAACCTAGGTCTCAGGTACCAATACGAGTTGGTTGCAAGTTAGATTCAAACTCTAGTATTAGGATTTCCTAGTCTTGTGTTTATGAGTCCGTGTCCATATGAGCTTCATACCATCTGGACTGTCTTCGGCGTCATGGACTATATCTTCGAGTGGGCCTTCCGTTGGATCGCACCAGGTAGGCCAATAGTAGGTGTCCGTAGGGCATACCTATGTCAGGTAGACTATCCAGGGCCTAGGGATCAGGGTTTCACAGGAATATACGTTTCGGGGCATCGGAACATCTTCAAACCATACATATGACCCTAGCATGTATATTAAAGTGTGGTGTAATGTTGAAATGTCAAAAACCTGCTTTCCAAGTGTGACCTCCTTCGCAGACATGAGCTGTCACCTAAAAACTAAGGTTCTGGAATCTAATTATTAGGGTGAAACTCCCCGTTTCGGTGAAACCGGGGTTCATCTTGTCACACCCTGTGCCAAAACATGGTTTAGAATTATCCTATGACCTAACCAAGCACAAACCAAGAGAAAAGTCCACCGGACTACCCTTGTAGAAGAACATCTAGGGGGTAGATGATCCAGGGTCTAGTGATCAGGGGTTTCGTAGGAAGTAGCGCTTCGGGGCATGCATCACAATACCTCTTGACACAGCTTGTGACCCAACATGGGTTGACATCATACTATGAAGTAAAAAAACACAACCCAAGATAAGATTCCACTAGACTACCCCTATCCGAAAAATATCTACGGCGTAGATCGACGAAGCCGGGCCACACAACAAGAACCATTTCATCACAAGGCGACCGTGAACAGGAATGTGATAGACCACAATAACCTATTCATATGTGTGTGCCCATGATACTATGAAACAGTAGCACCTAACACATATGTAATAATGTAAGCCATGCTAATTAACTAAAGAAAAAAATGAAAAAAGTTTTACCGTGTATACTGGAGAATATACACGACAAAGGCTTACCTTTGCCCTGTGTTTGATGGGAAGGGCACACGGCAAAGGATTGCCGTCAGCAGCCGTCAGCTCCTCCCCGGTAGGTGCACTTGTGGGGCCGCGGGCCCCACCTCGTTGCCGTGATGAAAACCTTTGTCGTGTGCCCTTGTGGCCCTTGCTGTGTGGGGATTCTTTGTCGTGTTCCACTCGTTGCTCTTTGCCGTGTTGTTTTCTTTGCTGTGTTTTTTTTCGAGAACTCTGTCGTGCTGCTAAGCTTTGTTGTGTGCTTTCTAGAACATACACGGACAGTGTATTTCTTTACCGTGTTCCGAACTATTTGGCACACGGCAAAGCCATGTCTACACAGCAATGACATTTTTCCCCGTAGTGATACCATTTAGGCAGCAATGACATCATAGGCAATGGGCACATTTAATTCTACAAGACTTGGGCCCGCCGGTATGGAACTGGGTACTGTACCAAAATGGCAGCAAGCCAGCGACACGTAAAATACGGTAGATAACACAGGGACTTGAGCGAATGCAATTGGCCCAGCGTTACGTTGCATCTACTCTCCATAGAGCCAAATTGGATATCCACGATGAACTTAGAGTACTACTCCCTCCGTTTCAAATATAAAATGTTTTAGTCTTACACAAAAACATCTATCAAGACGTCTTTTAGTGCGTGTAGATTCACCCGTTTAGCTTCGAAATTACACACTAAAAGAACGTATTGATACATGCTTTCTACAAAAAGTCTAAAAGGTTTTATAATTTGGAATGGAGGAAATATGACTTAGAACAAAACTATAGAAATGGGTTGTATTGGAATGGTGAAACTACACGTTAATTTTGTAGAAAAAAAACTACTACCTCTGTTTCAAATTATAGACGTTTTAGAAAACGAAATACCCTTTGGAAACATCTTATAATTTGGAACAGAACAACAGAACAAGACAAACTATCCTGCCAAGGCCATGCCATGCCGTGTGAATATATGAACTAGTTAGGAAAAAAAAAGGAAATTTAGAGAAGGAAAGAGTCTGGTCAACAGAACACAGGGAGATTAGCGGTAATAAGCAGGAACAGAAGGCCATGGCATGCACTGGAACTAGCTAACTTTGGCGCGCAATGCTCTCCTGACCTCTCACCTTCCACCCCCGTATCCACCATATGTGTTCGTATATATAAGCTTGCTAGAGGCATCTCCTTCCTCACGACGACACGACACAATCCATTCCACATATCCCTCCTACGAATCAACGCAAGAGCACCAATGGCGGTCCAGAAGTACACGTTGGCGCTGTTCCTCGCCGTCGCCCTCGTGGCTGGCCCTGCCGCCTCCTACGCCGGCTACACCCCGGGAGCCGCCCCGGCCACTCCGGCAACCCCGGCTGCCGGCGCCGGCTACACCCCGGGAGCCGCCCTGGCCACTCCAGCAACCCCCCCTGCCGGCGCCGGCTACACCCCCGGAGCCGCCCCGGCAACCCCGGCTGCCGGCGCCAGCTACACCCCCGGAGCCGCCCCGAAAGCGACGACCGAGGAGCAGAAGGTGCTCGAAGACGTCAATGTCGGCTTCAAGAAGGCCGTGGCCGCCTCTGCCATAGTCCCTCCAGCGGACAGGTTCAAGACCTTCGACGCGACTTTCTCCGAGGCCACCAAGGTCACCATCGCCACCGCCAACTCCAAGGCACCCCAGCTCATCCCCAAGCTCAACAAAGCCTACGAACTCGCCTACCAGAGCGCCCAGGGCCCCACCCCCGAGGCCAAGTTTAACTCCTTCCTCACCACCCTCAGCGAGGCGCTCCGCGTCATTGCCGGCGCCCTCGAGGTCCACGCCGTCAAGCCCGCTGCCGAGGAGGTCCCCGCGGCCCAGATACCCGCCGGCGAGCTGCAGATCGTCGACAAGATCGACGCCGCCTTCAGGATCGCTGCCACCGCCGCCGACGCCGTCCCCAGCAACGAGAAGTTCACCGTCTTCGAGGGCGCCTTCAACAAGGCCCTTAAGGAGAGCACCGGCGGCGCCTACGAGACCTACAGGTTTATCCCCTCCCTCGAGGTCGCGGTCAAGCAGGCCTACGCCGCCACCAACGCCGCCGCGCCCGAGGTCAAGTACGCCGTATTTGAGGCCGCGCTGACCAAGGCCATCACCGCCATGGCCGACGCACAGAAGGTCACCAAGCCCGCAGCCGCCGCCACCGAAGCTGCAACCTACGCTGCCGGTGCTGCCACCGGCGCTGCAACCGCCGCCGCCGATGCTGCCACGGGCGCTGCTGGTGGCTACAAAGTCTGATCAGCTCGGGAAGACGAAGAGTATATATGCATCTACGCAAGCGATTTTGTTGATTATTAACATGGTTTTCGTTTCACGCATAGCCGCGATTGAGGGCGTGCGTGCTTGTAATAATTAAGGGAGTGTAAAACATATAACTGAGAAATAGCCCACCCGATAACTAAATATTTGTAATTTCTTTTTGATTTGTATAATCCCCATAGCAAGTGGTGGCACCATGGGTAAAAGAGTTTCCTTCGATAAAATCCATGTGTTGTTAATGGACGTTGCTAGGTAGCGACCGACGGGCTTTAGGATAGGAGCAATTGCATGCAGCATACCTTTCAAAGCAATAAACGACAAGATTTTTAATTAGCCAGCTCAATTCAAATATGAAAATTTAAAATGTTTTCTAGATCAAACCGTTTGTCCGATTGAAAATCTGTTTTCACCGTTAGGCTAGTCGTGACGAGATCTTTAAAACTATATACCATGTTGATACGTTCTGATAACTTTTTTTAGACGAAAAGTTATCCACCCGTAACACGCAAGTTATCCGGGCTTTAGCATGTCCATCGCTACAAAATTACCCACAGATCACGTGTTAGAGGTGGGTGACTTTTTTGTTTATCCATAAGTTACCGACTAGTAACACAAGAGTTATCCAGACTTCAGCATGTAAGTTACCCACCCAATAACATATAAGTTATCCATCACTATAAAATTTGCGCACCGATAGAATATAAAATGTTATTCTAACAGCACGGTCTTTCGCACGTCGTCGCTCTCGCAACGTACGGACTACTCAACCTGTAAAGGCTGTCGCGTCAAACATCAAACATAATTTCTTTAAAGGAACTAAATCTAAACTTCTTTTGCATACGATATAAACAAATGGGGTCTTATGCTCCAACCACCAACCACATTAAGTCGTAGTGAACAACGTGACGCGCAACCAATAGTCTAGCGGCTCAACTTCGTCGTTCATACCGGTCACAAAGCCTCAAAACGTTTTAGGGTACCGAGCTTCATCGCTCATCGAGGCTAACACATGGATGACAATGAAGTCTCGGTACCCTAACACCCAGGCTACGGCGTTCCAAATAAACTTGCTCAACACGTATACGATAATGTCCTATCCAACACGTTTATATGGTGAATAACTTATGTATTACAGAATGGATAAATTACATATTATGGCATGGATAACTCACGTGTTAGGGGTGGATAACTTTTTTATTCGATTTTTTTATCGAAACATATCAATATGGGATCTAGTTTTAAAAATCTCGTCGCGACTAATCCAGCGGTGAAAACGGATCCTAAATCGGACAAACGATTTGATCTATAAGACATTTTAAATTTTCGGTTTGATCTAAAACTAGTTGACAGCACGTGTTCGCACCTTCTGCCAGGTTTGGACAACCAGCGACCGGTCTAAGAATAGATTTCCCCTTGTTAATTACCATATGTTTTGTGGTACTATAGAATCCGTATCGCACTATTATACTTAGTCACTAAAGGAAACTGGATCGGCAAACTATGAAATACGCACGTCAAAGCCTTTGCAGTGTGAGTAAAGCGCGGATAGCAAAAAATCTATTTTGTGTGTTTTGGACGAGCACAGTTTTGTCGTGTGTTTTTATTTTGATGTGCGGTTTGTGTATAAGCGCACGGCATTGTCGCCCTTTGCCGTGCGCCTTGCCGGAAGGCACACAACAAAGATGAGAGAACACGGCAAAGCACTACGGGAAAAATTGTCGTTGACGTGAAGACAGCCATTTGCCGTGTGCCAAAGGGTCCGGAACACGGCAAAGAAGGTCATTGTCGTGTCTTTCCTAAAAAGCACACGGCAAAGAAACAATCATGGCAAAGGACACCGGACACACGGCAAAGATATACCTCATGGCAACAAGGTGGGACCCGCGGCCCTACAAGTCCACTTGACGGGGAGGAGCTAATGGCTGCAAACAGTGGCCTCTTTGCCATGTGTCTTTTTAGTGTACCACACGGCAACGATGGCTTTGCCGTGTATATTCCGCAGCATACACGGCAAAGTCCTGTTTTACTTTTGCTTCCCTTTTATCACATTAATCTTAGAAAAATCATAAAACAATCATTCTAATTTAGAAAAATACAAATAATATATCAAAATTTGCAGAAAAATAAGATCTATCTATCTACACTAAAATATTCGATATTTATATTGATTAAAGATATTCATGCTCGCCATTTTGATCATAGTTTAAAACGGGCATAAAAAATTAAAATGCGATCGAAACAATGTGAAACCTCCCCGTGGTGTCATATTATGTGACATAGTTAGAAGAAAAAATATCAAACTTGGTATATTAATTACGTCTCAAAAAAACCTTCACAAAATGACCTATCTCATTCTAGGTTTCCGGGCTTTCGGGTCAAACTGCCATTATTATGGCCAGAATCGTGATATAGTTTGTGACAATGTGCCCATGGCATCATGGGATGGCGAACAATGTTGCAAGAGGAAGTTGTCCTTTTCGTCGCACAGAAAAGCCAATTTCTATTTTCGGATCACAAAAATATGGGCGTTTTGTGAAGCAACATCAAACGGTGAATACAAAAATGCTCCCCAGAAGGAGATGACGTACCGATGATGAAGTATGCAAGCAGAAGGACGAGGAGGAGTCACCTCCTCCATCATCGGATACGCAGATTGTGAGTCTCGTGGATCACGATCTACCGTGTGTGGACCACGAGCAACTACATGAGGCCACGTTTTAGGCAAGTGAAACTTGGGGACTCCTTCATGGCGGTCTATGAGGTCCAATTTCACGCGTAACCCCGTACGACAATAAATACTTCATGCTTGTGGTGGATGATCACAGTCAATACATGTAGATTGTGTTGCTAAAAATTATGGATCAAGCTCTACATGCATTCAAGAAGATTAAGGAAGCTGGTGAGGTCGAGGCAAAGGCAAAGAAAAAGGCCCTACGCACAACTCGCGGAGGTGAATATAAAACCATGGTAGCCATGGCGAGGAGCATGATGAAAAACAAAGACTTGCCAAGAAGGTTCTGGGATGAGGCAGTTAATACGGCTGTGTACTTGGTGAACAGGGCACCAACTAGGAGTGTAGTTGGTATGACGCCGTGCGAAGCAAGGTACGGACACAAGCGCAGAATGGAGTACTCCAACGATCATGATTGGCTATGAAGGCTCAGAGGCATACCGTTTGTGCTATCCTTATACCAATAAGGTCTTTGTCATAGGCGATGTAGTTTTCGAGGAAGGCTAATCATGGAATTTGGATTCTAGTAAATCGATACTAGTCTCATCTGAGATGTTTACCATTATTTACAGTAGTTTTGAGCATGCAGACAATCAACCAATAATATCAAGTGCAGACGTCTCGAACGGAGGCATTACATGTCAGACATCTCTACTACTTATAAAGGAACAAACATGAATTTCACTAGATGCACCCCACAACATACAGAGAATGACTAAACCCTCACGATCAGGTCCACTAAAGACAATCCAACAGCTGGAGTTAGCCTAATCAAGTTCTCTGTGTGCAATTAGCAATTTACAACGTCGGACGTACTTATCCCGCGGAGGAATCTCTACTACTTATAAAGGCGCAAACATGAATTTCACTAGATGCACCCCACAACATACAGAGAACGACTAAAGCCTCACGATCAGGTCCACTAAAGACAATCCAACAACTGGAGTTAGCCTAATCAAGTTCTCTGTGTGCAATTAGCAATTTACAACGTCGGACGTACTTATCCCGCGGAAGAAAAGAGGAACTCTCACTCCGTGTCCTCAGCCCGTAAAATCGCTGAATAAACACAAAAGGAAACTGATCTCGCCAACCTAACTGCAACCGCGGACGGCGCCCTCGCGGAGTCCATGGACGACAGCCTCACTGAGTTCATGGATAGCGCCCTTGCCTTGAACCTGGACGAGGCCTCCCTCGCCGTGAACTTGGACAAGGACGCCCTCGACAAGTTCCAGGACGACGACGCCCTCGCATCCCTGGGCCGCCCTCGACAAGTTCCTCGACAACGCCGCCCTCGCGGCGACCCTGGATGATGCCCTTGCATCCCTGCACCACCTTCGCATCCTTTAAAATCGGTGACCAGTTAACTATGCCTTACACCCAGAATCAATCTTTCACAAATATTGGATTGCATCAAGTTTATTGCTTGGAGACTACAACAAGATTACTATGCAGCGAACTCCCTGAATTCTGAAGTATCAAGCAGCCCCATCAGATCGGTCAAGTATGATATCTTATAATACAGTATAGCTTTTCCTGTTGTGCTCCTACAAACTCTAAAGTACAAGCCATGCTACTATCTTGATCTACATATCTAAATTATACCTAATTTGTTTATAAATTTCCCAACCGCAATGGATAGAGGTCTAGAACTACAGAATAATCATTTGCTTAATTCATGAACTATGTTGGAAATTCATGAAAACTACTAAATATACATGAGGATACTAATTACTAAACAAGCCATATAAGAATATGAACCAATGTAACTTGTTGAATATGTCACACCTGGAAGGTCGCCATCACTGCACCACATGCATTGTTGGAGCAGTCACATGTTCTTGTCAACTAGCTGTGTTACAAAAACAATGGCTCAGTCATTGAAGAAAAGGAATTTAAACCCTCATTAAAATTCTTATAACAATTCGAGACAAGGAACCGTTGGAAAACATTTTAGAAGCTCACTGTGAAAATGCTAACAGCCTAAATCGAAGATTTTTCTTATTGACGAACAAAGAATAAATCATGGGTTATTTTCTTTGATTATCACAAAGTTAAGGATTCCTGTTCAATTATAAAGCATGGGTTAACTTTTGGTTCTCATATTTTTGGGTTCATGTTTTCCATACTATGCGGTGCTATTGTACTCACGCTTGTAATGTAAGCGCTGCCTTAAATTTCAAAAGATTAAGATATACGGTTTTAACATGAAAGAAAGCGATGCTTTCATTGAAAGCAAGGAGAGTATGCTCAGGGGTCTGGCCATCCATGGACGGCAAAGCCACAAGTGGTGGAGTCAATGATAAGAACATCACAATCACATGCTTCACAAGTGAAGGAAATATTCCCGGAGAGGCAATAATAAAGTTGTTATTATGTATTCCTCGTATATGATAGATGTTTATTTTGCATGCTATAATTGTATTGATAGGAAACGTCAATACATGTGTGTTTAATAAACAAAAAGGGTTCCTAGTTGTGCCTCTCTTATAGACTAGCTTGTTGATTAATAAGATGATCAAGGTTTCCTGATCATGGACATTGGATGTTGTTAATAACAAGGTCACAGCATTTGTGAAATGATGTGATGAACATTCGGCCGAAGTATAGCATTACGATCAAGTCATTACATTTATATTGCTATAACATCATACGAAGTAATCTTTATCCTTAGACCATGAGATCATGTTAATTGCTAACACCAGAAGAGTATCTTGATAACATCAAACGTCACACCATAACAGGGTGACTATAAAGGTGGGTTCAGTGCTACGAAGGTGTTATGTTGAGGCTCATGGATCAAGAGTGGAATTTGTCAATCCCGATGATGGATAGATATACTCTGGGCCCTCTCGGTGATATCCCATTAAGATAGCTTCCAAGCAAGTGATGTGATCACTAGAATGTTATATCACGGGAACAAGAAATGAGTGCATGTCGGTAACGAGATCAAACTAGGTATTTGGATACCGATGATCGAATCTCGGACATGTATTATATCATGAGGCAAAGGGATTAAATTACTAGCGTTAAAGGTTCTCACGATCACAGAAGTCATCGTTGAATGTGTAGGAGTCAGTATGGATCTCCAGGTCCCGCTTCTGATTATTGATCTGAGAGGAGTCTCAATCATGTCTGCATTATTCACGAACCGTAGGGTGACACACTTAAGGGTTACCGGACACCATTTTGGAGCACATAGGTTTCAGACGAAAGGATTGCAAAGCGCAGGAATTGTTTCGATAGAAACCGGAATTGTTTCGGGTGAAATTGTAGAAAGTGGTTCTGCATGTGATATTAAAATGTTGCAAGGAGTTTTATGTGAATGTTTGTTAATTAAAGTAATTAACAAAATTCTGAATAAATTTAATAAAAGAGTTTTATTAAATAAGAGAGCATTAAACTTAGAGAATTTTAATGCATTTAAAGCGGAGACTTTAAAAGAGAATGTGAAGATGCATTTTAATGTGGAGGAGTTACCACCACATGAATGGGGAAGGTGAGGGGTCACCCCCCATGGGGCGCCGGCCATGGGGAGGGGTACCCCCCCTCTTCCTCCTTTTTCCTCACACCTCCTCGTGAAGGATCTCTCCCCCTCTAGAATTATTTTCCCATGGTCTCGTATTAGCGAGATACATGTTTCCGGTGGCATTTCATCTGAAGGAGTTGTTGCTTCCGCTGCATCGCTGGAGCGAGGAGGTGGAGGTTATCCGGTGGCTTGAATGTGTGTGCGAGGACGTATGCGCTGCTGATTTGCGGCGCTCGGATTTCCACACGATCTTGAGATCGGCAGGTATACGACTACATCAACCACGAGTTCCTACTCGTTAACACAACTCGTTGTCTTTGAGGGTAAGTTCTCCATGGATGTATGTCCACCCATTGCTCTGTATCTGGTAGATAGATCTTGGCGTATAGTTCTCATCGTAGGAAACTTTTTGTTTTCTATGCTGCGGACCCAACCGTGGTATCAAAGCCAGGTCTATGCGTAGGTTCTTTGCACGGGTAGTACACATATGTTTATATGTGGGTGATGATGATCATGTTATTGCATCTTCTATGTATTTTGGATATTGGTGGCATAGTGGGATGAAGCGGCCCGGACCAACCTTACATGTCATCGTACATGAGACCGGTTCCACGATTGACATGCAACTAGTTTTGCATAAGTGGCTAGCGGGTGTCTGTCTCTCCTACTATAGTCAATATCTGATTTACAACGAGTTGCTAATAATTTGGTTATCCTCGTTGTGGTTCATGTTCGTAGGTAAGACCAGTTCTATCTCCGAAAGCCCTAAGCCACGTAAAACTTGTGATTGATAAATTAGAGGCGTCTAGTTTAGATCGTTGCTGGGCTAGTGTCTTGATATGGTATTATTGTAAGTAGATGTATGATAGATACTCTTACAACACACTCAACGTGTAAGTTCCATAAACCTTGGCCTTACACAGAAAGGAATGATAGAGATCATACCACGATGCAAATGATAGAGATCAAATGCATGGACCATATCATCTCACTTTACACATTAGATGTTAGCATCTTATACTGCTAGTTTCATATAACGGGTGTAAGACAATTTTACACACGCGAATACTAAGGTTCTTACTTAGTGAGCCTAGCATGTACATACATGGCCTCGAAACACGAACCGAAAGATTAAGCATGAGTCATATAGTTGATATGATGCCTATATAGATGCTCGCCTTTGAAGCTACACCGACTCACGTGATGATCGGACTTGGTGTAGTGGATTTGGTTCATGTAATCACCACAAAGACACGAGGATGTCGTTTTTGAGTGGGAGTTCATTAGTAATTTGGATTAGTTGAACTCACTCTATCATAAACTTAGTCTAAATAAACTTTACAAATTCTGTTGTAGATGGCACCACCTGCTTTTAATTTCAATGTGTTCATGGAGAAAGACAAAGTTGCTGTGAATGGTAGCAACTTCACCAACTGGGCTATGAATTTGAGGATTCTCCTCACTACTACACAAAAGCAGTATGTGCTAGAGGCGCCGCTAGGCCCCCCACCAGCTCCTGATGCCCCTAACGAGGAAAAGAATGTCTATATAACTCGTCAGGAGGACCACAACTTAGTTCATTGCGGCATATTGTATAGGCTAGAGCCAGAACTTCGAAAACGTTTCGAAAACGGCAATGCCTTTGATACCATGGGAGAATTGAAAATGATTTTCGATACCCATGCTGCCGTAGAGAGTTATAATGCTTCTGAAAAGTTCTTTAGCTGTATGATGGAGGAGAACAGCTCCGTTAGTGAGCACGTACTCAAAATGTCTGGGTACGCCGATAAACTTGTGTCGTTAGGAATAACAATTCCCATTGACTTAGGCATACATCGTGTTCTCCAATCTCTGCCACCTAGCTACAAGAGCTTCGTGATGAACTATAATATGCAGGGCATGAAGAAGTCTCTTCCCGAGCTTCTGTCAATGCTTAAGACTGCAGAAGTGGAGATTAGGAAAGAGCATCAAGTGTTGATGATCAATAAGACCACCGGTTTCAAGAAAGACAAGAAAGGCAAGCAGAAGGGAAAGAAGGGTGGCAAATCTGTTGCCGCACCTGAAAAGAAATCCCGAGCTGGCCCTAAGTCTGATAGCGAGTGCTACTATTGCAAGGGGACTAGCCATTGGAAGCGCAACTGCCCCAAGTATTTGGCGGACAAGAAGGCTGGCAAGGCAAACAAAGGTATATGTGATATACATGTTATTGATGTGTACTTGACTAGTACTCGCAGTAGCACCTGGGTATTTGATACAGGATCGGTTGCTAATATATGTAACTCGATTCAGGGGATGTGGAACAAGTGACAGCTAGCAAGGGATGAGGTCAAGATGCGGGTCGACAATGGATCAAGAGTTGATGTGATCGTCGTCGGGATGTTACCTCTCCATATGCCATCGGGATTAGTTATAAATCTGAATAATTGTTATTTGGTGCCTGCACTTAGCATGAACATTGTATCCGGATCGTGTTTGATGCAAAGTGGTTATTCCTTTAAATCTGAAAACAATGGTTGTTCGATTTATAAGAATGATATCTTTTATGGTCATGCACCTGTGTGGAATGGTTTATTTGTATTGGATCTCGATAGTAGTATTACGCATATTCATAATGTTGATGCTAAAAGGATTAAACTTGATAGTGATATATCTGCATATATGTGGCACTGCCGTCTAGGTCATATCAACGTTAAATGCATGAAGAAACTCCATTCTGATGGACTTTTGGAATCACTTGATTTTGAATCATTTGATACATGTGAGCCGTACCTTATGGGCAAGATGACTAGAACGCTATTTTCCGGTTCAATGAAACGGGCGACAGATTTATTTGAAATCATACATACTGATGTGTGTGGACCAATGAGTGTGTCAGCGCGAGGTGGATATCGTTATTTTGTTACTTTCACGGATGATTTGAGTAGATACGGTTATATCTATGAAAAGTTCAACGAATTTCAGAATAAAGTGGAAAATCATCGTAATAGAAAGATCAAATTTCCGCGGTCCGACAGTGGAGGTGAGTATCTAAGTTACGAGTTTAGCACACACATGAAAGAGTGTGGAATAGTATCACAACTCACGCCTGCCGGAACACCACAACGTAATGGTGTGTCAGAATGTCGTAATCGTACTTTATTGGATATAGTTCGATCTATGATGTCTCTGACTGACTTGCCACTGTCATTTTGGGGTTATGCACTGGAAACCGCTGCATTCACTTTAAATCGGGCACCATCTAAATCCGTTGAAACGACACCGTATGAATTATGGTTTGGAAACAAACCTAAGATATCATTTCTTAAAGTTTGGGGATGCGATGTTTATGTGAAGAAACTTCAGCCGGATAAACTCGAACCCAAAGCGAAAAAATGCGTCTTCATAGGATACCCTAAGGAAACGATTGGGTATACCTTCTATCACACATCCAAGGGAAAGGTTTTTATTGCCAAGAATGAATCCTTTCTTGAGAAGGAGTTTCTCATGAAAGGTGTGAGTAGTCGGAAGGTAGAACGCGAAGAGGTTATTGAACCTTCTCTTCATGAAATAGCGAGTAGCGCAGCACCGGAAGTTGTTTCGGAGTTGACTTCACCTAATGAAGAGAGAGCTAATGATATTGATCATGAAACTCTGAAAGAGGACACTACCGAACCTCGCGGGTCAAGCAGGACACGTGCAGCTCCTGAACTGTACGGCAATCCTGTTATGAATTTTATGATTGATGAAATAGATGACCCTGCGACGTATGAAGAAGCGATGATGAGCCTGGATTCCAACAAATGGCTAGAAGCCATGAAATCCGAGATGGAATCCATGTACGAAAACCAGGTTTGGACCTTGGTGGACTTACCTCACGATCAAAAGGCCGTTGAGAATAAATGGATTTTTAAAAGAAAAACTGATGCTGATGGTAATGTGACCATCTATAAAGCTCGACTTGTCGCAAAGGGGTTTCGATAAATTCAAGGAGTTGACTACGATGAGACATTCTCTCCCGTAGCGATGCTTAAGTCGGTTAGGATTATGTTAGCAATTGCTGCATATTTCGATTATAAAATATGGTAGATGGATGTCAAAACTGTATTCCTCAATGGTAATATTAAAAAAGAGTTGTATATGATACAACCTTAGGGTTTTGTCGATCCTAAGGATGCTGATAAGGTATGCAAACTTCAGCGATCCATCTATGGACTGAAGCAAGCATCCCGGAGTTGGAATCTCCGCTTTGATGAGGTGATCAAAGAGTTTGGATTTGTCCAAACTTATGGAGAGGCTTGTATTTACAAGAAAGTGAGTGGGAGCAATGTGGCATTTCTGATATTATATGTGGATGACATATTATTGATTGGAAATGATATAGATCTTTTAAACAGTGTTAAAAGTTATATAAACAGCAAATTTTCGATGAAAGACCTTGGTGAAGCGTCATATATATTAGGCATTAAAATCTATAGAGATAGATCAAGGCGCCTAATTGGGTTGTCGTAGAGTACATACCTTGATAAGATATTAAAGAAGTTTAATATGGACGGAAGTAAGAAGGGGTTCTTACCTATTTTGCAAGGCAAGACTCAAAGTCTGACTACGGCGAAAGAAAGAGAGATAATGACTAAGATCACCTATGCCTCGGCCATAGGCTCTATAATGTATGCCATGCTATGTACAAGACCGGATGTGGCACATGCTATTAGTTTGACTAGTAGGTACCAATCTGATCCAGGTTCGGAACACTGGATAGCGGTCAAGAATATCCTTAAGTACTTGAGAAGAACTAGGGATATGTTTCTTGTATACGGAGGTGAAGAAGAGCTAGTCGCTAAGTGTTATATCGATGCTAGCTTTGACACCGATCCGGATGACTCTAAGTCTCAATCCGGATACGTATTTCTCTTGAACGAAGCAGCAGTTAGTTGGAGGAGTTCCAAACAACCTGTGGTGACTGGATCAACGACGGAGGCGAAATATGTTGATGCTTCAGAAGCGGCGCAGGAAGCAATTTGGATGAAGGAGTTCATAACGGAACTAGGTGTTGTTCCTAGTGCATTGGACCCAATGGTGATCTATTGTGACAACAATGGAGCCATAGCCAACGCCAAGGAACCGAGGTCTCACAAGAGTTCCAAGCATATTAAGCGCCGGTTTCACTCCATCCGCGAGCATGTCAAGGATGTAGATATAATAAAGTACACACTGACCTAAATGTAGCAGATCCGTTGACTAAAGTTCTCCCTAGGAAAAAACATGATCAACACCAGAACTCCATGCGTGTTAGATTTATCACTCTGTGAACTTGATTATTGTCTCTAGTGCAACTGGGAGACCGAAGGAAATATGCCCTGAGAGGCAATAATAAAGTTGTTATTATGTATTCCTCGTATATGATAGATGTTTATTTTGCATGCTATAATTTTATTGATAGGAAATGTCAATACTTGTGTGTTTAATAAACAAAAATGGTTCCTAGTTATGCCTCTCTTATAGACTAGCTTGTGGATTAACAAGATGATCAAGGTTTCCTGATCATAGACATTGGATGTTGTTAATAACAAGGTCACAATATTTGTGAAATGATGTGATAAACATTCATCCGAAGTATAGCATTACGATCAAGTCATTACATTTATATTGCTATAACATCATACGAAGTAATATTTATCCTTAGACCATGAGATCATGTTAATTGCTAACACCAGAAGAGTATCTTGATAACATCAAACGTCACATCGTAACAGGGTGACTATAAAGGTGGGTTCAGTGCTACGAAGGTGTTATGTTGAGGCTCATGGATCAAGAGTGGAATTTGTCAATCCCGATGACGGATAGATATACTCTGGGCATTCTCGGTGATATCACATTAAGATAGCTTCCAAGCAAGTGATGTGATCACTAGAATGTTATATCACGCGAACGAGAAAAGAGTGCATGTCGGTAATAAGATCAAACTAGGTATTTGGATACCGATGATCGAATCTCGGACATGTATTATATCATGAGACAAAGGGATTAAATTACTAGCGTTAAAGGTTCTCACGATCATAGAAGTCATCGTTGAATGTGCAGGAGTCAGTATGGATCTCCAGGTCCCGCTTCTGATTATTGATCTGAGAGGAGTCTCCATCATGTCTGCATTATTCGCGAACCGTAGGGTGACACACTTAAGGGTTACCGGACGCCATTTTGGAGCACATATGTTTCAGACGAAAAGATTGCAAAGCGCAAGAATTGTTTCAATAGAAACCGGAATTGTTTTGGGTGAAATTGCAGAAAGTGATTCTCCATGTGATATTAAAATATTGCAAGGGGTTTTATGTGAATGTTTATTAATTAAAGTAATTGACAAAATTCTGAATAAATTTAATAAAAGAGTTTTATTAAATGAGAGAGCATTAAACTTAAAGAATTTTAATGCATTTAAAGTCGAGACTTTAAAAGAGAATGTGAAGAGGCATTTTAATGTGAAGGAGTTACCACCACAGGAATGAGGGAGAGGGAGGTGAGGGGTCACCCCCCCATGGGGCGCCGGCCATGGGGAGGGGTACCCCCTCCTCCTATAAAAGGCCCCCCTCTTCCTCCTTCCTCACACCTCCTCGTGAAGGATCTCTCCCCTTCTAGAATTATTTCCCCATGGTCTCGGATTAGCGAGATACATGTTCTCGGTGACATTTCGTTTGCAAGGAGTTGCTGTTTCCTGAAGCGAGAAGGTGGAGGTTGTCCGATGGCTTGAACGTGTGTGCGAGGACGGATGCGCTGCTGATTTGTGACGCTCGGACTTCCACACGATCTTAAGATCAGCAAGTGTACGACTACATCAACCACGAGTTCCTACTCGTTAACAAAACTCGTTGTCTTCGAGGGCAGGTTCTCTATGGATGTATGTCCACCCGTTGCTCTGTATCTAGTAGATAGATCTTGGCGTATATTTCTCATCGTAGGAAATTTTTTGTTTTCTATGCTACAGACCTAACAGCAAGCTATTGAGTTTTAGTGTCAATCACCTCTGACCAAATGGGGGCAAAGCTTTCTTGACATTGTCGGGGGTGCCATCACTGTCAGTCATCAGCCCCTTCCTCGGAACTGCTACCTGAAAAGCGATACTTCTCAACTAGCAGAAAGGTACAGTACCAGACTACTCTGAAAAATAAGAGACCAACCAACTTGACATAGTAATAACAAGAGCTAGAAAAACTGGTAGCATGCGCTGCTTGAGTCCCTTATAAAACACTCTAATTGGGTCGCAGAGTTCTTGCTGTTGTTCTGATCAATGCACACGAGCATGAAGCATGTCTATATGCAATGCTACATTTGGTTATTTGGTTTCTAAATTCATGCACAAATGGTATCATCATTTCTGAGTGGCGGGCAAAAAAATATCTACAAGAATACAACTTTATCTAAAAGGCTAATATTGTACTTATTCATCTACCGTACCATCATTTCTGTACCTCGTTGTGCTCTTCATTTCAGGAAAATGGACTGTCAATTTTTACCACTATGTGTATTGTGCAGTTGTGCACTGACCACTTTACATGTCACTTTTTTTGGAGATATGGAGAATTGACAAATTCTAATTAGCATTTAGAAATGTGTGGTGATCAGTGAATATATGACAATCTTGGATCTTTCAATTCCACTAGATTTCATGAATTCAACAATTCCATACACCTATTTAAATTGATAAAATGTAGGAAACATTCAGCATTGCAGACTAATTTCATACTTTGATAGTTCAGTAAATGGTGAAGGAACATACACCCTGCACAATTTCATTGCTAGCCGTGCTGCCACGAAACTAAAACCACCATCCAGAATATCTGAAATTTTCGAGGCTCCTTTCAAGATATTCATTACATTTTTTTGGGTGATTGTCTTTGCCTGAACTTTTCAGGCAATCCAACACATCTGCAGATCAACTACCAGTTAAATTAGTGGCACGACTATATCAGAAAGACAATTCATGTCTAATTTGGTAGTTATTAGTAATTTGACTTCCACCATATATTGCTTTTACAAAAGATATCATGGCTGCTGCTCATAGGAAGTGATATTACACTATCAGTTCAGTTAAGCTATATCTGCAGTTTTGATTGCAATGCATGAACCATATTTATCTTGCTCCAACTATTCCTCCCAGCTGATAAATCAAGAAAAAATTGAAGTTTTGTAGTAAGTAGAAAAAGATCACCATAACCAACTAAGTCCATCCATCCTCATATCTAGCTCTGAAATGTAACGCTAGCCCGGAAGAGGAACGGAAATAGCTTCCTAGCTTGTTCCTAGCAAAAGAGAAGAGAATTTGACCTTTTTTTTTTGCCAGCGCTATGGAGCCCTCCAACGCACGATGGTCGTGGCCGCTGATCCAGTGGAGACGAATTCCGGGCCTCCGACGGCGCCTAGCGTTGGGTCGCCCGCGAGCATGCATGCCAATCTCAAGCTCCTCCTCGGGCACTTCGGCGGCCGGATTCGATAAGCAGGGGCGTGTCCGCGTGTGAGTCCCACGCCACCGCATCCGCCTCCCACGACGCCTAGGAGCATGCCGGGCTCGAGCGTGTCCTCGGGCACTTCGGCAACCAGACTCGATGAGAAGGAGAGGTGTGGACGAAGGGGAGGGGCGGCCCGACGAGGTAGAGAGGGAGCTGCCGACGGGAACGGCGGGGACACATGGGTGGGGGCGCAGCACCTAGGGGGCGGTGGGGAGGTAGGTGACGGGGATTTTTTTAGCGATGACAGAATGGAGAGCTAAGGAAGAAGACTGTGAGTGAGGATGCGTCTTTGTTAAATCTATTTTTGTTCTCATCTTCAGTAGAGTGGGTGCGACTTTTTTTATGATCAGGGCCTGTACAAGTGTTTCACAAATAAATCTTCTATATCACGGATCATTGACGATTACAAGTTTTTATAAAATTGTTACTATGTCTCGGAATAAATACGAGATTTGTTTAAATTCGTATATACCTATACACTGAAGTATATCTAGATACATACGAATTTAGACAAATATCCGATATCCATTTCTAGACTGAGTAGTAAAAATTGATAATTGTTTTTATTGAATTTAATAATCATGTAGGTCTTCCTGTGCTCTGTCGATGCTAGATTTTATGGAGTACTTCATTATACTGACTCTATGTATCATGATTTGAAAACTAACTCGCTTTATATGACATAATATAGAACAAAACTATCTGTTATTTTAGTCGATCCAGAATTGAATGATGATAATATAAAAAATCGAGACTTGGAAGCTGAAAAAAGTAACTAATTCTTTTCAACATAATTTCGATTTCGCATGAGCGAATGGGTGAGAAAATCTAATTCTTTTCTGATTATTTAAAATTGAGTAAAATAAGGAACATATTAAAGACAGAAAAATATATGAATGTTGATTGCTTAGAGCATCATCGAGCATAAGCGGCAATACATGTAATTAGTTCAGTTCAGAAATCATATGTATTCAGTTCATTTTTACTTAGAGCATCGTTGACCAAGAGGCTTGATAATTCTTCAGAGGGAAAAGGGAAGGAAATGTTGTTTTTGCGAATGAAAGGATGTGTTTGTATGCAGCATATAGGAGAGAAATGTAATACAAAGTTGTGTTGCATGATTATATAGACGTGCATGCTTACTAGTCACCAAAAATCGGCTATGCTAGTGGCCTGGCAAGGGATGTAGCTGGCGTTGCCCATAAAAACAGTTGGAGCACACCAGATAAGTAGGCCTCGTTGACCACGAGTGCTTCGGCATGACGCCGGCAAAAGCCCATCCAATGGCGAAGGTCTGCCAGAAAGGTCTCCAACCGGAGGCCAAAAGGCGAGTCCATCGGCCGGCGTCCACGAACCTTCCGCTGGTGGCGTAACAACGTCACTAGGGAGCCCACAACGTGTTGCGTAGCTAGAAAAACTCTAAGGCCTAGAAGATCCTTCACCTGAGGAACTTAGGCCAGGAAACAACGCGCAGTTTCTCAAGCGGACTGGGCGCCCAACGCTTAAGCCGTCCGTTGCTTCAAGATTGGTGATGAAATCTTGTAAAAAGCACCCTCAACATTATCACATTCATCTGAGCAAGTCCTAACAGCTTAGGACACACATGGAGCAGTGTTCCTAAAGTTCTTAAAAAAACCATAACGATCTGTCAAAGTGGTTAATAAGTACTGTGGATTTATACAAGATTTCAGCTATAAAATTTGTCACACTAAAAAGTACTTTGTATTTATTTATAAGAATCTGCCACTGTTCTTATAAGGTACAGTGGATTTGTATTTACAACATTCTTCACAGATTTTATAGAACTACAGAGTTATTCACGATTCTTTACTAGCAATAGGCCCTGTGGTTACAAATTTCTTCCTTTTATAAAATGGGGAAGGGGGTCCAAATTCGAAGTAAAAAAATCAAGGAAAAAAGAGAAGAGGAAAAGGGGATCCAGCGTGCAGCGGTCGTCAGGGACGGAGCAGGCCACAGTCGGGGACCTGTCCTCCACGCGGCGCGGTCGGGGGGAGGCGACGGACCAGGGGAGGCGTTGTGGATCTGGCCTCCACGCGGCGCGGCCCACAACCTCCTGCACCACCTCCACTTCCCAGCTGGGCCACCCCAGCCGGCCAGGCCGGCCCCTTACCGGGCCACCTTGTTCCTGTCCCGCCCGGGCCGGCTCCCGCGTCGCCTGGCTGGGGCCTTCCTGCCGTGCCACCCGGCTCCTCCCGTATGGGCCGGCTTCGCCTTGCCGCCTCCCGCAGACCCGACTTCCCGGCTGGGCCGGCTGGCCCATTCGGCCGCCGCCCCATCCCAGCTCGCCAGTAGCCATCGCCGCCCCGGGTGGGCCGCCTCCTCCTGCCCCGGCTGGGCCTACCGCTCGCTTGGTTGCCTTGCTGCCCCAACCGGATCGCTGGGATCGACCGACCCCAGCTGGCCGGGTCTCTCCTTCTAGCTCCAGCTGCTGCTCTGATCGATCAGGCCAAGACCTGCTAGCACATCGGATGCCCCCGTAAACGTACATGAGAAGGACATACGTACGACGACAAGACCGAAGACACCAAACCCATGCTACTTTACCAGATGATGTAATGACTAGTGTGCCAATATATACTACCTCATGCATGACACCATGTATAGTACTAGTTAGGCTGAGTGGGTCCCACCTTTGTTCCTTGGGCCACCTTTATAAGGCACCAAGGGGGGCTCTCTCATGGGGTCACGTGAGCACACACCCATCGATCACTCACTCACAGCTCACTAGCTAGCTCACTCTCACTCAGGAAGATACACATGCAGATGGGTTGGTCTCAGTGCATTGAAGGCGATAGTTAGAGAATACAGCTCGTGGAGCAATTGTAGCCCGTACACCACTCA
The DNA here is from genome assembly GCA_910589775.1 of Avena eriantha. Lineage (NCBI taxonomy): Eukaryota > Viridiplantae > Streptophyta > Magnoliopsida > Poales > Poaceae > Avena > Avena eriantha. Next base: position 450,315,814 of record OU342745.1, read on the forward strand.
TAGTCAGATCGGCAGGAGTAGGAGTGTTACCTCACCACGAGGGCTCCGAACCTGGGTACTTTCCATGTCTCGCTACACCTGCTCGTACCCAATCCAGCATGCAGACACCGTCGAGAGCTTCCCTGCTAGTCCCCACACCTCTATCTAACTTGCTCAGGTACTGTCGTTCCCAATACAATGACAGTTGGTGCCCACCGTGGGGCAAGATAGCTTCGGCTGGAGTTTCGTTCCGCACGGGACCACTTCGTCTTCATCGGCACCGACGCCACTCGAGTTGCTCGGGGGCTCGCCGCCTCCGCGCCATCGGCACCGACCTCACTCCATCAAGTTTCTCCGGGGCTCACGCCGCTGCTGCGCCGTCATCGCCTCCACCCCGCCGAGAGGCCTAGGGCATGTTAGTGCAGCCGTGCGTTGTCACCTTTGCCTCGTCAAGTTTCGCGGGGCTCCCGCCGTCTTCGGGTCGTCTTCATCGTGTCGGTTGCCGCGGTCCATGTCATCGTCGCCTCCGTCTCGTCAAGACGCCCGGGGCTCGACACGTTCATCCGTACCGCCCGCGCCAGCACGCTTGTCTTTGTCGAGCTTCACAAGCAGGCGTCGTCCACGCCTTCGGCCGCCTCGTCGCCATCCGCGTCAACCCTGAGCTCGTCGCCGCGTCTGCAGCACCGCGTCCCGAACGTTTCTTCCCGCTCATGCGCCCGCACGTTCGCGTGCGTCTCCATCAAACCATCCCCGCGCATGGCAGCACCTCCGCGCTGCCTCGACCTCGCACGAGCGCGCCTCTGTCCTGGTGCTTGCGCGAGCCTGCCCTCTTCACTGCTTCACCATGATACGTTGATAACGTATCCATAATTTTTAATGTTCCATGCTTGGTTTTATATAATTTCTTATGTTTTGTCCACACTTTGGAGTACTTTCTATACACTTTCTTGGACTAACCTATTAACAAGAGCCACAGTGCCAGCTGCCTGATTTCTGCTATTTTTGGTTCCAAGAAAGTTAGAAAATGAATATTCTCGGAATCGAACGGGACAAAAGCCAAAGTCAGTTTTTCACCGAGGGACACACGGAGCCAGAATACGAGACGGAGAGGGGCCAGGGGGCCGCCACACCACCTGGACACGCGGCCCAGCCTGGCCCGCACCAGGGGTGGTCTGGCCGCCTCGGGCACCCCCTCGGCCTCCCCTTTCGCCTATAAGATGCCTCCGATACAGAAACCCTAAGTACCTGATCAAAATTTCACGAAAGAGTCTGTAGCTGCTGTCATCTCCATCCCTAGATCGGGAGGGATCTGAAGCTCTTCCCGGCACTCTGCTGGAGGGGAGAATTCACCCTGGAGGCCTACTTCATCACCATGCAAGCCTCCGGTGTGATGCGTGAGTAGTTCATCCTTGGACTACAGTCCATGTAGTAGCAAGATGGCTAGTTCTTCTCCTTTGTGCTATCATGTTTAGATCTTGTGAGCTCTGTTCATGATCAAGATCATCTATTTGTAATTACTACATGTTGTGTTTGTGGGGATCCGATAGATATTGAGATGCTATTTCAGATTGATTATTGATTCTATCATGTCTTTGTTATTTGTGATCTTGCATGTTTTCCGTTGTTAGTAGCTATCTTGGCCAAGTAGATGCTAGAAACTCCAAGAGTTAGTATTTATGCTCGATAGTGGGTTCATGCCTCTGGTAATCTGGGAAGTGACAGAAATCTCTAAGGTACTAGATGTGTTTTTGCTACTAGAGAGAAAACAACAATCCTTTGTTCATAGAACAATCGTATTGTTTACTTTACACGCAATGCGTAATGCAATTATCTATCGCTTGCAACTTAATACTGGAGGGGGTTCGGATTGATAACCTAAAGGTGGATTATTAGTCATAGATGCAGTTGGATTACGGTCTATGTATAATGTTGTAATGCCCAATCGAATCTCAAAGGAGTCAAGATGATTAGTATATGCATGTATTGCTTTCTCGATGTTTGTCAATTGCCCCGCTGTAATTTGTTCACCCAACATGTTATCTATCTTAAGGAGAACCACCACTAGTGAACTATGGACCTCGGTCCTTTCTTTTACCATCAATCTACAATTGTTTACCGTTTTCTGTTTACTTTCTACAAGCTATTACTTTCTTCCACACAATACGTTTAATCCTTTGTTTTCAGTAAAACCAGTGAGACTGACAACCTCACTGTAAGTTGGGGGCAAAGTTACGTGGTTGTGTTGTGCAGGTCTCCATGTCGCTGCTGGCACCGATAGTGTGCCCTGCCAAAGTCCAGCTAGCAACACCTTGGAGGTGTTTCCTTGCTCCTACTGGATTGATAACCTTGGTTTCATAACTGAGGGAAAACTTGTTGATGTGCTCATCATACCTTCCTCTTGGGGTTCCCCAACGAGCTCGATATATTTTGGGCCATCAAGCTATTTTTCTGGCGCCGTTGCCGGGGAGTCAAGGACATCTTCACAAGGAGAGTCTCTCATAACCAATCTCTTTACTTTGTTGTTATTGTTTTGCTTAGTTTATTTCTTGTTTTGTTTTCTTGTTTCTTTATCAAAAACACACAAAAAATAGTTTTACTAGTTTGCTTTGTTTATTAAAAACACAAAAAAATTAGTTCATATCTTAAGTTGCCATTATGTCTAGCATTGCTCCAATCACTATGTCACCTGAGGAAATGATTTTCACTTTCAAACAAGGAATTGAAAAAAGTTTCAAAGAAGCTTGGTCTAGAATCTCTGATTTACATGAAAAAACTGAACCTAAAATGACTCAAAGCTTGTTTCTTAGCAGTTTTTATCTTGGAATTGCTCTTTGCTATAGATATGCTTTGGATGCTATAGTAGGAGGATATTTCCTCCAATGCAATGAGGATGATGCTGTTAATGTCATAAATAAGTTGGTCTTTACTTACAACTTGCCTAGCAAATCTGATTCTTCCTCTATAAACATATTTGCTAGATTGAACACTCTTGAGACCCGCACTACTAGTTTAATGGATTGCTATAACACACTTAGAGAACATCATGATTATGTTCCAATAAATTCTGAACCCTCAAAATGGCTTCCCACAATAAAGATTGTTATAAATAATGAAACTTTTCATGCTCACTGTGATATCATGTCTGAATTTTGTCTTATGCCCAAAGATATCTATGAATCATTGAATCTTTGGGGACTTTCTGAAGGAGGAGAAGAAATATTTCTTGCTAATAATGCCACAATATTACCCATTGGAATAGCTGAAGGAGTGTTTACAAATATCCTAGGGAAAATGGTTTCTACTGATTATCTTGTTATTGAATGTGTAGAAAAAAGACAAATTACACTTGGAAGATCCCTATTGAAGCTCCTTGGAGCAATAATAGATGTGGAAAAGGGCACCATGCACTTTGCTTCTCCACCAAACAATCATATGTTCCCCAAGGTTAAGAATAAAATTAAGAGAGGTAAGGGCAAGAAATTTGGTTTTAATGCTTCTTCATTTGAGAACACTTGATTCTTTTTCTTGCTTCTTATGCCTAACTTAAAGGCGTTAAAGAAAAGTACTTATTGGGAGATAACCCAAAAGTTTTAGATGATTCTTGGAAGTTGTTACTTCAGTAATAACCGCTCCTTATCCTTTTTATTTGCTTTTTGTGCCAAGAGTAACCTCTAATAAGAGAGAAGTAATGATTCGGAAAGTTGTTGTCCCGAAACAGATTTCTGTGCTTCACCATAAAACTTCGTGTAGAATATCTGTATGTTGTTTTGAGGCGTGAATTTTTGTGCTTCTGCCCCAGGTTGTTATCTAACTTTAGTTAGTTCAACACTTTTTGATTTGAGCAACATAAGGTCTTCGAAAAAATTCGTCTTTACCTACTGGTATGTTTTGACAGATTTTTGCCATTATTTGCATTTGCTTCTTGTTGGTTCCTTTTTGAGGTTTTTTGGGAATTGAGCTTTTTGAGGGAAGTGATACAGTAGCTTGTGTTTGAATGGAAGTTTTAATGGTGTTAAAACTGAACCCAAAGACCTATTATCTTGAGTGCACTAATGTTGCTAATAAAGATTGTGTGAAGTTTTGTATGAAGGAAAAATTTCAGGTGTATGGAAGGAATGAGTAATGAGATGAAGAATGGACTAAAGCTCAAGCTTGGGGATTCCACGCGTGTCACCCCAAGAAATATCCAAGAAGTACAAGCGTCAAAGCTTGGGGATGCCCAAGGCATCCCCTTCTTCATTAATAAAAATCCTAGGTTTCTTCCAAACACTTTATTTTTATTGTTTCATGCACAGTTGTGTTGTTCTTGGAGCATCTTCTTTTTCGTTTGCTTGGTTTTCTTAGTTTTCTGAATAAATTGGTTGGACCCCCTCTTTCATACATTGGTTTTCAAATAGTTTGGTTTGGATATGAAAAGTTCATGCTTAAGTGGTAAAGAGAGCTTGTTTTTGACTGTGGCCTATGCTTTGTCATGCCATGCTTGATATTGTTTTGGCTTTATGCTTAGTGATCTTTGTTGTAGCATGACATATTATAAACAATTGAGATTGCTTAATGTGCCTTGGAAGAATCATGCGTTGTTTTAGCATATTAAAGCATAGTATTGTGGTATTCTCCTTTGATGCTTTATTTGGGTTGACTTGGCGCATGCTCACACCATGTTATGACTATCCCAAGTCACCATAGCCTTTATGGTCCTTTAGTTTTCGACTTGTGATATCACTTTATGCTTTGATTAATGATGTTTTGTCGCTCTGCATGATTATGGCCATTATTGCTCTCTTAGTTGGTCGCTCCTAGTCTTTTGCTAGCCTCCATAACCAAGTATGAGTTCCACTCATGCATCCAACTCCTAAAACCAAGTTATTCCAAAGAGTCCACCATACCTACCTATTAGCAGTTGTTATTCCAAGTATATTCATGTTTTTATCTACTTTCCGAATTAAACTTGTTATGAGAAAACTAGTTATTAAAGCTCTCACGAACTTGATGGCACACTTTACTTTCTTGCACTTAATAAACTTGAACCATTGCGTCCATCTTTGTTGCGTATATGCTTACGCTTTATAAGTTGAAGTTAGCAGAACCATGTATCATGGGGAACGCTTTCAACATTGCACTTGTACATTGTACCCCGTTGATATCATGTTCTTTTGCTTATGGATACCGGCGGTGTGAAATAAAAGTGGAACTTGTAAGATCATGGAGTTTGTATGTGTCTTAGAGAAACGCCTAGGCCGCTAGCCTAAGCCATCCTAATCATGGTGGAAACTTGCAGCATAACCATAATGAGCATTCTATGAAGCATCCTCAATAAAAACCTATGCAAATAGCAAATAAAAAGATCGCTGGGATGCTCATTGTCTGCTGGCCTTGTCATTTTGATTATGGGATAGCTCATGTATCATGTGCAAGGGGTACCCCGTTGGCGGTTCTTTATGATACATATGTACTTACAATGACAAGAACTTACTTGTGACTAAAGTTGAGTAGCATGAGTTCGGTCTTCGTAAGTAAGGGGCATGAGATTTTGGCTTATAACTTGTCAATCATATCCTCTTAGTTGTGTCACTTTAACCTTAATCACTTAAAGATGCTTATGATAGGGGCAATGAGAGCTGAAAGCTAACAAGTACCATAATTTTTGGAAGCTTTTTATGAGACTTGAATCTCTACTTCCTTCTATGAAGGCCTTTCTTTTACTTTTATGTTGAGTCTCCACCTTCTATCTTTATGCACCTACTTTGAGAGCATAGTGGCCATTCTTAGTTCTATGTGCATTGTCCCAAGCCTTGTTGATTGATGCATAACTTGATATTGCTTGTTCTTAAACTATTTGTATCTAGTCACTCTTATGAACTTTAAAGGTGTCCTATGCATTTATTTTTTCTACTCTATGGGGGACAAGCTGAATGCTACCATGCTATGTTTTCTTTATGTGAAATAAACAAGCGTCTTGCAAAGCATTATTATTCATGAATCTTTTGTTTGTGCCTTTTCATGTTGCAACATAGTTGCTATGTCTTATTGTTAGAACTTTATCTTTCATGTTATGATTGAAGTACTATGATCCCAGCTTTCAATGTTTTACAAATACTTTGATCAAGTTTATGATGGTCCATGTCACCTCAAAAATTATTCTTTCTTTTTATCACTTACCTACTCGAGGACGAGCAGGAGTTAAGCTTGGGGATGTTGATACGTTGCTAACGTATCCATAATTTTTGATGTTCCATGCTTGGTTTTATCTAATGTCTTATGTTTTGTCCACACTTTGGAGTAATTTCTATACACTTTCTTGGACTAACCTATTAACAAGAGACACAGTGCCAGCTACTTGTTTTCTGCTATTTTTGGTTCTAGGAAAGTCAAAAAATGAATATTCTCGGAATTGGATAGGACAAAAGACAAAGTCAGTTTTTCACCGAGGGACACACGGAGCCAGAATATGAGACGGAGAGGGGCCAGGGGGTGCCACACCACCTGGCCACGCGGCCCAGCCTGGCCCACGCCAGGGGGTGGTCTGGCTGCCTCGGGCACCCCCTCGGCCTCCCCTTTCGCCTATAAGATGCCTCCGATACAGAAACCCTAAGTACCCGATCAAAATTCCACGAAAGAGTCTGTAGCCACTGTCATCTCCATACCTAGATCAGGAGGGATCTGAAGCTCTTCCTGGCACCCTGCCGGAGGGAAGAATTCACCCTGGAGGCCTTTTTCATCACCATGCAAGCCTCCGGTGTGATGCATGAGTAGTTCATCCTTGGACTACGGGTCCATGTTGTAGCTAGATGGCTAGTTCTTCTCCTTTGTGCTATCATGTTTAGATCTTGTGAGCTCCGTTCATGATCAAGATCATCTATTTGTAATTTCTACATGTTGTGTTTGCCGGGATCCGTTGGATATTGAGATGCTATTTCAGATTGATTATTGATTCTGTTATGTCTTTCTTATTTGTGATCTTGCATGCTTTCCGTTGTTAGTAGCTATCTTGGCCAAGTAGATACTAGCAACTCCAAGAGTTAGTATTTATACTCGATAGTGGGTTCATGCCTATAGTAATCTGGGGAAGTGACAAAAATCTCTAAGGTACTAGATGTGCTATTGCTACTAGGGAGAAAAAACAATCTTTTGTTCATAGAACAATAGTATTGCAATGCGTAATGCAATTATTTGTTGCTTGCAACTTAATACTGGAGGGGGTTCGGATTAATAACCTTTAGGTGGATTATTAGTCATAGATGCAGTTGGATTACGGTCTATGTATAATGTTGTAATGCCCAATCGAATCTCAAAGGAGTCAAGATGATTAGTATATGCATGTATTGCTTTCTCGATGTTTGTCAATTGCCCTGCTGTAATTTGTTCACCCAACATGTTATCTATCTTAAGGAGAACCACCACTAGTGAACTATAGACCCCGGTCCTTTCTTTTACCATCAATCTACAATTGTTTACTGTTTTCTATTTACTTTCTGCAAGGTATTGCTTTCTTCCACACAATACGTTTAATCCTTTGTTTTCAGCAAAACCGTGAGATTGACAACCTCACTGTAAGTTGAGGGCAAAGTTCTGTGGTTGTGTTATGTAGGTCTGCACGTCGCTGTTGGCACCGGTAGTGCGCCCTGCCAAAGTCCAGCTAGCAACACCTTGGAGGTGTTTCCTTGCTCCTACTGGATTAATAACCTTGGTTTCATAACTGAGGAAAAACTTGCTGATGTGCTCATCATACCTTCCTCTTGGGGTTCCCCAATGATCTCGATATATTTTGGGCCATCACGCCCGCACGCCCTGGACCTGTGCTGCCTGCCGCCGCGTCTTCCCGAGCAACCCCCTACGGCAAGCCGTCGCACGCGTCCCCGTGCCTCCTCCGCCGAGCATACGCACCACGATGAACTCTCCCGCGGCCGCGTGAGCCTCGACACCGCCGCCGCTCGAGTGCCCCCCCGCGAGCTCCCCCAGCAGGCCACGCGTCGGCGCCGCCCCTCGAGCTCTCCGCTGCCGTACCCCCTCGCCGTCCGCCGCCCCTGCAGCATCTCCGGCGGGCACGGCGCACCGCTGGCTGGCACGGCTTGCCGTGCCAACCCTCCACGCCGCCGCGCGCCTGGCCGGCTCCAGGTGTGCTTCCTCAGACGGAAAGAAAGAAAAAAGGAAAGGAGAGAAAAGTAGGGAAGTAGTGGGGCCGGCTAGGAGAGAGGGAGGGCCTGGCTGGTTGTACCCGGTCGAGGGAAAAAATAGGAGAAGAAAAGAAAACAAAAAGAAAAAAGGGACAAGGGCCGGCTGTTTATAGTCGGTTGAGAGAGAAAAAAAAGGAGTCCGGTTAAAGCAGTCCGGTTGGAAGAAAGAGTAAGAAAAAGAAGGTCGGTGCCGATGGCGCGGAGGCGGCGAGACCCCGAACAACTTGAGTGGCGTCGGTGCCGATGAAGACGGAATGGTCCCGCGTGGAACGGAACTCCGGCCGATGCTATCTTGCCCCACGATAGGCGCCAACTGTCGTTGTATTGGGAACGGTTGTACCTGAGCAGGTTAGATATAGGTGTGGGGACTAGCAGGGAAGCTCTTGACGGCGTCCGCGGGCAGGATTGGGTACGAGCAGGTGTAGCAAGACACGGAAAGTACCCAGGTTTAGAGCCCTCGTGGTGAGGTAACACTCCTACTCCTGCCGATCTGACTATGAGTGGTATACGGGCTACAATTGCTCCACGAGCTGTATTCTCTAACTATCGCCTTCAATGCACTGAGACCAACCCATCTGCATGTGTATCTTCCTGAGTGAGAGTGAGCTAGCTAATGAGCTGTGAGTGAGTGATCGATGGGTGTGTGCTCACATGACCCCATGATAGAGCCCCCCCTTGGTGCCTTATAAAGGTGGCCCAAGGAACAAAGGTGGGACCCACTCACCCTAACTAGTACTATACATGGTGTCATGCATGAGGTAGTGTATAGTGGCACACTAGTCATTACATCATCAGGTAAAGTAACATGGGCTTGGTGTCTTCGGTCTTGTTGTCGTACGTCTGTCCTTCTCTTGTACGTTTACGGGGGCATCCGATGTGCTAGCAGGTCTTGGCCTGATCGATCAGAGCAGCAGCTGGAGCCGGAAGGAGAGAACCCGGCCAGCTGGGGTCGATCGATCCCAACGATCAAGCTGGGGCAGCGAGGCAGCCAAGCGAGCGGCAGGCCCAGCCGGGGCGGGAGGAGGCGGCGCACCCGGGGCGGCGATGGCTACTAGCGAGCTGGGACGGGGCGGCGGCCGAATGGGCCAGCCGACCCAGCCAGGAAGTCGGGTCCGCGAGAGGCGGCAGGGCGAAGCCGGCCCATATGGGAGGAGCCGGGTGGCACGGCAGGAAGGCCCCAGCCGGGCGACGCGGGAGCCGGCCCAGGCGGGAGAGGAGCAAGGTGGCCCGGGAAGGGGCGCGCCGGCCAGGCCGGTTGGGGTGGCCCAGCCAGGAAGTGGAGGTGGCGCAGGAGGTTGTGGGCCGGCTGGGAGGCCCCAGTCGGTCCGGGTGGCTTCTGCTGTCTTTTCCTTTATTCTTTTTGCCTTTTTTATCCGTCTTGAGTGTATCTTTGGGGTATCCAGGGATAATCCCCCGACAGCTGGAGATTCTTGTTTTCAGCCAGAAGAAGAGCAAGTGTCATGCATTTGCATGTACGGGATCTCAGAAAAAAGGCCAAAACAAAGCGGCCTAGAAAAAAAAATATTGTCTGGATTTTTTTAATCTCTAGCTCCAGCTAGAGGTTTAGAAAAGGAAGAGGCAGGCCCCTCATCAGGCGTAGAAGAGTATGTCATATCGTCTCCGACTCCGACTGTTGTGGAGCTGAAACGACTACAACTGATGAGAGAATGCATGCGAAGCGTGTTGGAGTACTATTAAAAAAAACTTCGGATGGTCTATAATTCGGTGAAGATGGACTACGAAAAGCACTGTTTGTTCATCAAAGAACCGGTGAAGACTGAAGACATGAACATCAAGGACGCGGACAAGGAGGATCAATGTTAAGTCATGGAGAAGCTGGCGAAGATAAAGTCGGTGCCACGGAGGATGACGCCTCGAGCAGCGAAACCAATGCCGCGGATGATACCCGCGAGGAGTAAGTAGTGCATTTGGGACACATGTGAATGTTGAACGGCACGTCGTCCTTAAAGCGTGATTGTTGGAATTAACCCGCCGTTGCTGACATTACACCGCACGCTCCCCCGTATATAGAGCCGTACGCGTACACGGTTTTGAGTGGGACATATGCATGTAGTATATTAGGAAGTAGGCACCGAGTCGGCACAAGCGTCTAGCCAAGATCGTTTTGTGTCACGGCGAGGCAGAATCCGTCTGAACCTAGCGTGTTATGTACGTCTTCCACACGTGCGTGTGCATCGTGGTGGTGTATACCAGCAGGAGCGCGTCTCTCCAGAATTTACACGGTGGCAAGGGGCTGTGCGAAAAGGGCATTTCCACGAGCTGACCCAAACGGGTGATTGAAACGGTCTGTTTCTATCCATTTGGGTTGACCCGCGTTCACTTTGGGGTCACGGTCCGGACTGTCCGGTCAGCCGCGCCAAGCGGCACGACCCAAATTTCCACGCCAGGCGTTTCTGGGCGCCATCGCTGACTGAGGCTGTGCCAATGGTCGAACACTCAAATTCACAGGTAATAGCAGAGAAACTGACTATCAGATAAATTGGCAGACGTGCGCCATCGCCCTTTGGGCATCTCCAACTAGTGGCTAGTGGTTCTGAAATGTGTAAAAGGGGGCAATATCATACACAATGTTCAAAAGAATGGCGGCTTTTCTGCCCAAAAGCTGCAGCCGTCGTCGCCATTGTCGTACAAGCATCATGAGCCCGGATGGCCTGCTGCCTGCGAGCGACCCAAGCCCTGCGACCGGGATTGGCAAAGGTGTCCAGGTCGGTGAGAATGATGCAATTCTCCTCGGCCATGATCTTGGCTTCGGCCTCCTTGGCCTTGGCCTTTGCCTCCGCCACCCTAGACCTGGCCTCGGCCTTCTTGGCCTTGGCTTCGGCCTCCATCGCCTTTGCCTTCGCCTCGATCTCCATTACCCTAGTCTTGGCGTTGGCCTCCTCCACCTTGTCTGGAGTTCGACAAAGGTCTTGGCGGTGGCCTCTTTCTCTTTGTGCTGCCTCTCTTCCCTCTCGGCGACCACCTCTTTCTTCTTCTCTAGGATCTTCGTCAACGTCTCCTGGAATGCCAAGGAACCAGCCTGGCGGGTGGTGTCGGCCTTCGTAGCCTTGTGGCCTCCAGGCCAGCAGGCACGGGCGCCTACAGGGTTGGCAAAGCCTTCGTCATTGCCGTCATCATCTAGGTCGATGACACCGCTCATAGAAGCATTGCTCTTGCCCTTCTTCTTGTTATCAAGTTCTTTCCAAAGGGCATAGCTAGTCTCCCATTTTTTGCAGTCTTTGATCAACGTCCAACAATGAGGCAACGTGAAGGCCTTGTTGTCATTCACCTTCTTGAAGTGCTCCATTGCTTTCATGACCTACACATATGGATGCCAACAATGGCTCAATGCATATGCAAGACATCGACAAGGAGAGGAAGAGGTTTTACCATGTCAACCGGCAACATGCCGCTTATTTTCCTTTTCGTCACCATCTTGTAGGAGCCTTGGAACTTTCTACACACGGCATGGATGGTGCCCCATCGCTTGGAGGGAGAGAGATCATTTTGATCGCTGTAGAAGGCGACCTTGCCGAATTTCCTATGCTTATGGAAGAACCTGCCCACCTTTTTCCAGTAGGCAAAGCCCTTTTGCTCGGCGCCACATAATGGATCTTGCGAAACCTCCATCCATGCCTTGCATAGGATCTTGTCCTCGTCGGTGGTGTAGCTTGCGGTTCATTGGCTCAACTTCTTGCTATCCACGAGTGACGCCGCAAGTGAAGAGGCTAGCGATGCGACAGTGACCCCCATGCCCATGGAAGCGCCATCATTTCCAAACAATGACTCGTCCGCGATGTTGTAGGCATCTTGATGCGTCTCCTGCTGGGTCTCTACGTCCTCGCCATAGCCGTCACTATGTCCGTCGCCATAGCCGCCGCCACCTTCATTGATCTTGTCGTGCATGGCGTCCTTACCATCGTTGGCCACGAAATCCTACACCCAATTTGGCCTAGATAAAAAGACGGGAATAGAGTGCTGGCAAAGGCAAAGAACTGTTGCGACCATACCGTGCCGTCATCGGTCGGCGGCGCGTCGGACATTCCGCCGAACAGGTTGACTTGCGCCAGCATGTCTGCGGTGGAGATGGATCGCTGCTTGTTGGACGCCTCCGGGACTGTGTTCGCGGTCGTTGGAGTGTGGTTGAGGTCGATGGCGGGCACTCCCGCCTCCGATGATGTCGTGCGGGGATGGACGGACCTTGAGAGCGAGGCGACGTTCCTAGTGTGGCCTTCAAGCGAAGGTGTGCGCGGGCCTGGCGTCCTGGGCTGGCCGCAAGGGGTGGACGTGATGGAGCTGGTAGAGGAGGCGCCAACCATGGACAGGCCGGGGATAGTGCCGCCGGCACCGAAGGGCACCGTGCCACCGAAAGCGGCAGCCAATGCCTCCTTCTTTATCATATTCACGACGTGCTTGGCAGCATCCACTGCCAGCTCGTTGTGGTAGGCGCTGTTCTACGCGGCAAGGAAGCGCTTGTTCTCCTCCTGGCGCTCCTTGTCGAGCTTGGCTGTGGCGAGTTGAGCTCGCGCCGCACCCCGCCGGCCAGCGCGCTTCTCCGTCTCACTTTTCCGCTCCTCCGCCGTCATGTCCTTGGCAAGCTTCTTCCGCCGGCCGCGCTTCTTGGCGACGGGAACGTCGGAGGGCACAACATCGGTCATGGCGACGGGATACATCGTCTTTCCTGCCGCTCCCGCTAGTGAAAATTTAGGAGAGGTTTTCTTGAAGAGAGAAGTGGAGTGGTCTGTGTGGCACCGGCGGGAGGGGCAGCCAAAGATGATGGTCAAACACGAGAGGCCGTGCGCGCTGTCCGGGCTGATCCAACCGTTGCCCAAATTAGATGCACGTCCGTCCGAATGGATCAGACCGCTGAAATACCGCGCACGTTCCGCGTGTCCGCCCAGACTGGTTGGGTCGGTCCGGTGGAGATGGCATAAGACCCGGCCGGTTTCAATCCGCACCGGGGGAGGTGGAGCACTCAGCATCCACCCGATGATGGCTGGCTCAAAGAAAACGTTGATGGAGCTCGGCGAGTTACGGGGCTGGACGGAGCGGTGTGGTTAGGGATCATCATGGTAGTTTCCTTCGCAGGAACTAGCCATTTTTTCTTCTCTATACCTGATCCAGAGAGAAGTCGAGGTCCTCGCTTGCGAGCAAGCACTGAGAAATGCTTGCCTAGAGTCGGATTGCCTTGGTGTCGTGGCAAAGATCAGAAGGAGCAACACTGACCGGTCTTTACATGGACAGCTAGTTAAAGTCGAGGCTGAACAGCTTTCTCGATCACTCAGTCAGGCGTATGTGCGTCGAACTAGTAACTGAGTGGCGCATCTTCTGGCAAAATTTGGCTACAAAAATAAAGTGTGCAAGGTGTGGGGGATGTTACTTCTCCAGAACTTATTGTAAGCCTTTTGGCACGTTCTAAGGAGAAAACATGCCCGCTCTCTAGTCCCCCAGCACACACACAAATAGCAGGAATCAAGAACTAAAACATGGACCCAATAAGAAGTTGTTAATCCGAGGAAAAATTTATGATAGACGCAAAAAAAAGTTTTAAAGCCAGATGTAGGAAGGTCATCCCAAGTAGGAGTAAACAAGTTCGAACTTTGCATTTTAGTCGTGTGTCACGAAACTGTAAACGTTCCTGTAGCATTTTTTTTCCTAGCTATGCTGGTAAACAATAGAGAGCGTACGTCTCCACCACTATGCGGATTTGAAATTTCTGATCCCTTTTTTTTTTTGCCCAAGAACGAACTTAAAAAGGAATCGTGTGCTGTTCTGCAAGCCTATACATAGAGTTTCTGCACGCGCGATCGAGCGGTAGGCAAAGTTGTCTCGCATGCATGGCCTCCCTCATGCATAGCGATCAATCCTCCATCACCCACCTCTCGTGTCTCCCGCGCGAAGCTCTCATGGCCTCTCACACCGATCAGCTCTCTCCTATAGGCACCCTCGATAAAAGCGAGCTCCACCAGCTCGATCGGTCACAACAATTCTCTAGAAAACGCAAACCTCTGCTGCTCGATCGGTTCAGCTAGCATCAATGGCGTCTCAACAGCAGCAGCACAAGACCACCACCGTGGTTGCGGTCTTCCTGGCCGCCCTCTTGTTGGCGTCCCAGGCTGCCGCCTCCAGGCCAGAAGCAGCTGGCTACACACCCGCCGCTACCGCCGAGGCAACGCCTACGGAAGCCGCCGGCAGCACCCCCGCCGAAGCAGCCGCGCCGGTGGTAGAAGGATACACGCCCGCCACTGCCGCCAGCGCGCCCTCGGATGCGGCGCCCACGGAAGCCGCCGTCAGCACGCCGGCCGCGAACGGATACAAGCCCGGCGCTGCTGCCACCGCCCCCGCCGAGGCGACGCCCAGCGAAACCGCCGACAGCACGCCGGCCGCGGACGGATACAAGCCCGGCGCTGCCGCCACCGCCCCCGCCGAGGCGACGCCCACCGAAACCGCCGACAGCACGCCAGTCGCGGACGGATACAAGCCCGGTCCTGCCGCCGGCACGCCTACCGAGGCCAGCGCGCCCGCTGAGGCGACGCCCACCGACAGCACGCCTACCGAGGCCAGCGCGCCCGCCGAGGCGACGCCCACCGACAGCACGCCCGCCGAAGCCGCAGTCAGCACGCCTGCCGAGGCCAGCACACCAGCCGCGCCCGGTTACACGCCCGCTGCTTCTGCTGCTGGCGCTACGCCGGCCGCGGAATCATCGAAGGCGACGACGGACGTGCAGAAGCTCATGGAGATGGTGAACGCGGCGTACAAGAAGTCCCTGGAATTGGCGAACGCGGAGGTGCCCAACAACAAGTTCCCGATGTTCAACGCGGCCTTCATTATGGAGATCAGTAATGGCCTCGCCGACAGGACCGCTACGGAGCGCGTCATGTTCTCCACCATGATCAGCGAGGCCGTCAAGGACGCCTACAACTCCACCTCCGGCAGCGCCTCCGCCTCGGAGGAGGAAAAGTTCTCCGTCTTCGTGTTCACCCTCACGGAGGCCCTCCGCGCGATGGCCGCCAGCTTGGACGCCCACGCCGTGAAGCCAGCCGCAGAGGAGGCGGTCGCAGGCGGCGCGAAGGAACCTGCCGGCGACCGGAAGATCATTGGGAAGATTGACGCGGCCGTCAAGGCGGCCGCAGACGCCGCCAAGGAGGCTCCGTTGTCCGACAAGTTCCTCGTGTTCGAGGCCACCTTCAGCAAGGCCTTGAAGGACGAGATGGGCCCCGCCTACGACGAGAACAAGACGATCCCTCAGCTCAACGCCGCGTACAAGGAGGCCTACAAAGCCACCGTCGCCGCCACGCCGGCGAAAAGGTTCGAAGCCTTCCTCACGGCCTTGACCGAGTACATCATAGTCATGGGCAAAGCCGCCAAGGCTGGTGCTGCTAGCAAGCCCGCCGCCGAAGCCACTACCGAGCCCGCTGCCGAAGACACTGCCAAGCCGGCTGCCGAAGCCGCTTACGAGCCAGCGGCGGAATCCGCTGCCAAGCCGGCAGCCGAATCCGCTTACAAGCCAGCGGCCGAATCCGCTGCCAAACCCGCTGGAGGTCCCGTAAGCGCCTACAATCTGTGAACGGCGGTGGCTTCATTCACCAACTCCCATTCGTTTAATAATTCCTTTTTATTTTTGTTTTGTCTATGATTCTAGCTTAGGTGATGGATGTATTTTTTTTTTGGGGGGAAGCAGTCGGACTCCGTCCGCTGCGATCGTTATTTCACTTTAAATAAGGATACATTGTTCATTACATGCTTTTGAACAAAGCTCAGGGCATCGCAGTCCCAAAAATAGGTGAATTTGAATCAAAACAGTTCCTAGCTATAACATGAGCAACATTATTTGCTTCCATCAAGACATGAACTAAGGTTATCGGCCCAATTCTGCCGGCAATCTCGAAACAATCTGCAAAGATAGCAGTATATGTGCTCCAGATTTCAGTAACTTCCATGAAGGCCTGAACAAGTTCCAGCGAGTCTGATTCCACAGTGATCGGTGAGCAGCCTATCCGTTCAACTAGAAGCAAGCCGTTCTTAAGAGCACATGCTTCAGCTGAAGTAGCATCAGGCATATTCTGAAAGAGAGAGCCGGACCCAGCAATTGCTTCACCTTTATCATTGCGAATAATAGCACCTGAGGCTCCAAGACCAGAGGAAAGAAACATGCATCAACATTTAGCTTATAGCAATTGGGTGCGGGCTTACTCCAGATTACCTCCTTCGGTTCCGCGTGAGATTGGGCTCTCAAATAATTTGCCGCCAATGCCTGGATAGAGAACGCGGACCTTCTCGGCGGAGCAACAGTCTCACCTTTAACAAACTCGCGGCGTTGCCACCAGATATACCAGGCACTGATCAAGATCATTTCCTTCTTTTTAGGTGATGGATGTATATGGTACTTCCTCTGTCAAAATGCACCGTTTTACTCTGTCTCTCTATATTAGAGCGGGGCATGTCTTATAAAAAAGGTTTTGTAGGATTGGGTACGCAAAAATTAACAATCCCCTTCTAGGTGCCTAATAATTTTACAGCAACTCTAGCCTATCCCAAGAAGTGCTTAGAGGACTTTTTTCGGCCGCTAACACTGGGAACGCACCGAATCGATCCTCTTTCGGTCGTTAGCGGAGAATATTTTTAGTCTCACCCCCCAAAAACTCCCCCGCGGCTCTCATATTTCCTCGATGCAAACCTCGGTGACTAAAAATTTGGGAGCCTCTCCCTCCCATCGAGAACCCGACCCGCCCACCCAATTTTGCCGCCAGTCATCGCCGGCGCCATAGTTCTCCCCTCCACCCAGCCGAAATGGCACCGGAGTTCGATCCCGCATGCCCGCTGGAGCTTTCCGCCGGTGAAACCGCGCCGGATTCGACCTCGGTGATGCCTCCGATGTCGCGGAAGCGGTTGGGAAACACCGCCATGGTGCGGCCAGCGGGAGCGGCTACCAAGGCCACCGGGAAGCCGTTAACGGCGGGCAAGCCACCCCTTGCGCCGGTGCTGAGTGGCCTGCGTCCGTGGAAGCCGACGGTGGCGATGCAAGCGATGTCACAGGAGGCGGAGGAGAAGAAGAAGAGGAAGGCCGCAGCAGCGGTGGAGGAGAAGAAGAAGAGAAAGGAGTAGCCGTTGCAGGCGTCCTTGTCGCCCACGCCTTCTTCCTCTGTGAGGGCGTCCGTCATAGCTCGTCCCCAAGGCGCCGCTCGCAAGGTGATCGATGATATGACCGAGCCTCAACCGACTATCACCGAGCTTGGGGTGGCCGATTTCTTGTCACATTTGGATAGTTCTCATCTTTTTGGGATCGACGAACTCTACTTTGGTGATGGATATTCGTACCAAGATATGGAGGATACCCAAGTTGACGTTGATTATGACGAGACCCAAGATTGCAAAGCAGAGGAAGAAAAGGGGAGGTGTCGGCGCCTATAAGGAAGATTTCAATGCCCTTGTCGAGACCAAGAAGGCATTGTGACCAAACACAAAGAGGACAAAGAGGCTAGGTGGAAGGAGCTCAAAGTTCTAGAGGAAAAGAAGTGGCGGTTGAAGTTGGCGGTGGAGGAAACAAGGATTGCACTTGAAGAAGAAAAATGTTGAAGGAGAAGAATCTAGATGAGAAAAGGCTTGCACTTGAGGCAGAGAAATTGGTCAAGGAGAGGGAGGATACCGACCGCACCATCATGTTCATGAATCCAAGCACCTTGGATGAAAAAGCGAGGGCGTATTGGGAGATCGCCCATGAGAAGATCTTGGCCCGAGAGAGTGGTGGTGGTGGCGGCTGCGGTGGCGATGGCCGAGATGGTGTTTGAGGTGGCCAAGATGGCGGCGGCCGAGCTGGTGGTGGCCAAGATGGTGGAGGCCTCAACAACATAAAAATGCTATGTTGTTCTTTTGGATCAAACTTGATTGATGTGATGTTTTTTGGATATTACTATGCATGTTTGAACTTCGTATGTTTGAGATCTTTCAAATATGATGCAAAAAAATTTAGTCCTCTAAGTTATTGGGGATCGAATCTGGCGGCCACGATTTAGAGGACTTAAATTATAACTCCACCATTTTTCTGGAAAAAAGTCCTTTAAGTTATTTGTTGGGGGGATACCCCCGGGTAGGGTCACGCCAGGGTATAAAGGCCGGGTTAGCCGAAGTTCGGCAAGGCCAAAGCGGATGCTGGCCGGGCCACCTCAAGGCATGCCGAATCACAGAGTAACTCGGACCAGGGGACGTCCACCTAACTTGGTCTCAACCGACTTAAGCCGTAAGTCGGAAATATGTATCTAACTTTCATGCAGGAACAGGTGTGGCCGGATCAACTATGATCCGGGTCATGTCAAGCTTCTAGGAGAAGAAAGGAATCTCGCTGATCAAAAGTAGCCCTGGTACGCACGACATGAGCGGAGCGGACAGAGGCAGGACCAGCGAGGCGTGGCCGACAGAGGTGACGACGCCAATGTCGGCTGACGCAGGCGCCGCAGAGGCTCACGTAGCCTCTGCATGGGTGACGCAGGGAAAAGCGACCCTGTCGGCTTACTATTTTGGGAGGAGGCATATTCCCTGGAATATGCCTCCACGTATGCCCTAAGTGGAGACCTAGCCACCCCTATATAAGGAGGGCTAGGGCCTCTGTAGAAAGGGTTAGGTTCTACGGGTTGATCTCTGGTTGGTCTTGTACGGGTTAGCCAGTGGCGAGAGTAAGAGAGTCCCTTCTTCCTCCTCTCCCCAATCCAGCTCTAGGAGCACTTGTAAACCTTGGAAGTGAATAAAATATCAAACTTCTGTGTGTGGAATCACCTCACTATCCCTCCCTGGATTCCCCTAGTGCATTTAGTCCCCACCTTTAGCCTACCCATGGCATATGCCGTGACACCACCATGACAGTTGGCACCCACCGTGGGGCTAGTGGCGCTAGCAGGGGTCAAGATCCAGACGGGAAACCTCATCGGCACCGGTGAACGCATCGTCTCTGGGCTCGTTCAGCATTTTGGAGCGCTGGACTTTGTCAGCGACAACGCTGGCTGCTTCGGTACGCACCCACTTCCGCGCAACGGCCTCTTTGTCAAGTTCGGCGTGCACAAGGTCTACGTTGCTGTCGATGTGTCGTGCGTTCATCCGTGGCACGTCGTCGAGGCAGGGGAGCCACCCCTTAGCATGGTTCACGGGGCGCATATCACTCGCTCCCCGGACCGTGCTGAGGTGATGATGACTGCGCCTGGTGTAGGCGCATGCAAGGATCCGACGCCAGATCCGGAGGTAACGCCTAAGGCATCGAGGAAAGGTAGAGGTCCTCCACTAGAGAGGCCTGAGAATGTGCTGCGGGAAGCGATGGATAGCTTGGCAAACCCTGTAGTAGCAGCAGTAGATCCGGCTCAAGCGTAGGCCGAGCTAGAGGAAACTAGGAAAAAAATACTAGAAGGTGCGAAAAAGATAGCCGCGGCTCAGCAGTCGTTGAACATGACGCTGCGTGAGTACGCAAAGGCAAACAAAGTTGATGCTGCAAAAGTGAAGGGGAGAAACCTCATAAGCGAAATGAACAAAGAGGGAGACACTAGGATTGAGGAGTCAGAGAACTGTTTATCCGTGGAGCTGCCGAGGTATAGTACCCCGGCAAAGAACCTTAGGGCAGCGGATGCAGCTGCATCCGAGTTAGAGGGTCTGACGGGTGAAGCCCGTCAGAGACAGCAAGATAGGGTCAATGAGTTGGTTCGGATCGCGAACAGGCAAAATGAGGAACTGCTCAGGGCTAACCCGGAGAGAGCTGGGGCCTCCAAGATCGTTCATTTAGCGGTGGGTAACCCGGAGAAATCCGTTGGAGCCGCATCGTCTCCTCATGGTGGTCCTAGGAGAGAAGAGGTAGTAACCTCGGCCAGAAGGAACAAACAGATCGTCCCGTATGACCCGACACGGGCAGGGAAAGGAAAAGAAGTACAGAGAAATGACGATCGACGAAGTGTGAGCCGAGGTGAATCTGGCTGAGGTAACCGCGACCAAGGCAATGCCGGTCAAGGAAACGCTGTAAATGGCAATGCCGGACAGCGTAACTCGGTAGGACAACCACAACAGCGGAATATACCGAGGCAAGAGCAAAGTGCTGGCCAAGGTATACAACAGAGAGGTGCTCCACGAGAGCAAGACCGGCATAATGATGGAGATTCGGAAATGGTGAACGCGGGATACCCAAGGCCGGACTATCATGTGATAGGGTCAAGATTGGGAAGCAGAGATTTGATGCCTGATGATGCCAGGTTAAAACTGGATCGACTGTATAGGTCGGAACAGATTGAGTGTCAAGGTCCACCGGGTCCTGCGTGTTTTGGGCCCCGGATCATGAAGGAGCCACCGGTACCCAACTTCCAGTTACCCAGAGGCACAAAGACGTATGACGGCAGTACTAAGCCGGAGGATTGGTTGATAAACTATGCTACAGCTGTGAAAATTTCTAGAGACAACTTGAGATGGGCTGTGAGATACGTACCCCAGATGTTGGAGGTGCCAGCAAGGGTATGACTAAACAATTTGCCGCCCAGAAGTATTAACTGCTGGATCGATTTTGAGGAAATGTTTATCAGCAATTTCTCAAGTACGTATCAGAGGCCAAATAGGCCACAGACCCTAGCTATGTGTAAGCAGAGACCGAACGAGACAGACCGGGAGTTCTTAACCCGGTGGTGTACCGTGAGAAACTCGTGTGAGGGTGTGATAGAGGCACAGGCCATAGCATGGTTTGCGCAGGGATGCAGATATGCAAGCGAGCTATGGCAGAAGTTGCAAAGGAAAATGCCAACCACATTGGCAGAGATGATCCGGATTGCTGATTCGTATGCTTTGGGTGATCCAACTCAACCCAGGCTCGTGTCAAACAAGTCAAATGAAGAGTACTACCAGAGAGATGGAGCCAGATTATCCCGGAGGAATGATTACAGAGGTAAAAGAAGAGATGACAGACCGGATCACCGGTATAGTTCGCAACAAGTTCAGCTATGAATCAAGATCAGCCCGGAGCAGGAGGCAATCAACGTCAGAAAACTGGAGGGGGACAATGGACACCAAGAAATGAAGGCAAGAAAACTTGGACGCCGGAGCAGAAGAAACAGTGGCAAGAAAAGAAGGACCGTCCGAGGTACACTTATGAGTCGATGTTGTATCAGCCGTGTAAATTTCACACGCCAAATCCAAGTAACCCAGCGGGTCATACAACAAGGCAATGTGAGTGGATGCGCGAAATAGAGCAAGGTGGTTTGGGGAATGCTCAGGCACCCCGGAATGATCAACCTCGGTAGGAGTTACCCCGGCAGCAATTGCTCTCCGGAGCGAACACGCAACAGCTAATGTTGCCTCCCCCTCCGCCGAGGTATGATAACCATGAGAGAAGGGATGCAGTGCATCAAGTAGAAAACCAGCATCAGCCGGATCATAGGTACCCCGGAAATGAGGGGAGGAATGAGTACAGAGAACATCATCAGAGTTACTGCATGTTTACCACTAAGGAAACAGACAGAAAGAGCTTGCAGCGCCGACATATGGAGGTGAATGCGGTAATGCCAGCAGTGACGAGGTATATGCCTTGGTCGGACCAAGAAATCACCTGGAGCATTAAAGATCATCCCAAGCTTATGCCGAGTCCTAGTTCGTATGCGTTGGTGCTGGATCCGACATTCATTGGGCCAAACATCAATGTGAGGTTCTCCAAGGTACTGATCGACAATGGCAGTAGCATTAACATCATGTATGCGGATACAATGCGGAAGTTGGGTATCTCGGAGAACATGCTCTAGGCTACAAGGAGAACTTTCCATGGTATTGTGCCCGGCATTTCTTGTGAGCCCATAGGCAAGGTCCGAGTTGACGTATTGTTCGGCATGAGAGATAATTGCCGAACTGAGAATTTGGAGTTTGAAGTGGTGACCTTAGAAAGTGCGTATCACGTGTTACTCGGAAGACCAGCACTGAACAAGTTCATGGCAAGTTGTCACATCAGTTACTTGAAGATGAAGTTGCCCGGGCCAAACGGAGTGATTACTATTGCTGGAGATTTCTGACGTTCCATTGAGTGTGCGTCGGCCGGGTCTAACCTAGCCGAGTCACTTGTGATCGCGCAAGAGAAAAGAAAAATCCAAGAGGTGGCGGCATTGGCTCAGTCCGCGCAGCAGTATATGCTGACGCTGAGTAACCCGCATGGGAGTGTCTCATTCCAAGCCACGAAAGATACCAAGAAGGTGCATGTTGATGATATGTTCCCAGAGCGCACCGTAACAATTGGTGCCGGGTTAAATGGCAAATAGGAAAGTGAGCTCGTCAACTTCCTCCGTGAGAATCGGGACATTTTTGCTTGGTCCACACAGGACTTGCAAGGTGTTCCGAGGGAGTTGGCCGAGCACTCTTTGAATGTGAGACCCGGAGCAAAGCCGGTGAAGCAACCTCTCCGCCGCTTCGCCGAAGATAGGAGGAAAGTCATCGGAGATGAGATAGCTCGGTTGTTGGCTGCAGGATTTATCATGGAAGTTCTTTACCCGGATTGGCTATCTAATCCGGTGCTGGTGGAGAAGAAGAAGGATGATCCGAATGTGGCGGTGGTTTGGCGTATGTGTATCGATTACATGAACCTGAACAAGGCGTGTCCAAAAGATCCATTTCCACTGCCAAGGATAGATCAAGTCATAGACTCAACTGCTGGATGTGAACTGTTGTCATTCATTGATGCATATTCTGGTTTCCACCAGATACCTCTGAATCCGGATGATCAAATAAATACTGCATTTATCACCACGTATGGGGCTTATTACTATCGCACCATGCCGTTTGGTTTACGTAATGCAGGAGCAACGTACCAAAGATGTATGCAGAAATGTTTGCACGACCAAATAGGTCAAAATGTACAAGTGTATGTGGATGATGTGGTTATCAAGACCAAGGAAAGCAAGACGCTCCTTGACGATATCAGGCAGACGTTCGCGAACTTAAGAAGGTTCCGGATGAAGCTTAACCCGGAAAAATGTACCTTCGGTGTCCCGGCTGGAATGTTACTCGGTTTTATTGTCTCCAGCCGAGGTATCGAAGTCAATCCAACTAAAATCCGGGCCATTGAGCGAATGGAACTGTCGAAGTGTCTTAACGATGTCCAGAAGTTCACTGGTTGCCTAGCATCATTAAGTCGGTTTGTATGTCGGTTGGGAGAAAAGGCATTGCCTCTCTACCAACTCATGAAAAAGTCGGACAAGTTCATCTGGACGCCGCAGGCCAATGAAGCCTTTATACAGTTAAAGAAAATGTTAGCCACTGCACCAGTGTTGCTCTATATAGCCGCAACCAACCGAGTTGTAAGTGCAGTAATTGTGGTAGAGCACGACGAAGAGGGTAAGTCAGTGCAAAGGCCAGTGTATT
Source organism: Avena eriantha (assembly GCA_910589775.1). Classification (NCBI taxonomy): domain Eukaryota; kingdom Viridiplantae; phylum Streptophyta; class Magnoliopsida; order Poales; family Poaceae; genus Avena; species Avena eriantha. The sequence goes on from OU342745.1 coordinate 450,339,324, forward strand.
ATCTGAGCGAGGTGTTGTCTGCCTCAAAGCAGAACTACCCACACTATCAAAAGGTGGCGTATGGTGTGTATATGGCAGCTAAGAAGTTGAAGCATTACTTTGAGGAGCATCCTATCAAGGTAATATGTGAGGCTCCCATATCCGAGATAATGAGTAACAAGGATGCGAGTGGTAGGATTGCGAAATGGGCAATTGAACTAGCTCCCTATGCACCATAGTATGACAGAAGAGAAGCAATCAAGTCTCAGGCTGTGGCCGACTTTTTTGTGGACTGGGCCGAGGTACAATACGAACCACCGCTACCAGATCCGAATTACTGGAGGATGCACTTTGACGGGTCGAAAACAAAAACCGGGCTAGGCGCCGGAGTTGTACTTACCTCACCAAAGAAGGACCAGCTGAAATATGTACTGCAGATCCATTTCACGGCATCAAACAATGTCGCTGAGTATGAAGCACTTGTGCATGGGCTCAAAGTGGCAAAAGAAATTGGGATACGTCGGATCCTATGCTTTGGCGACTCAGATTTGGTAGTACAACAAGTGTCGGTACTGTGGGACGCCCTTGATCCGAACATGGCGCTGTACAGATTTCATGTGCAGAAGATATCTGGTTACTTTGAGGGATGTGAATTTCACCATGTACCCCGGGTGGAAAATGAGGCTGCCGACGTACTGTCGAAGCTCGGATCAACCCGACAAGCAATTCCACCGGGAGTAGCATTGGAACACCTCAAAAAACCGTCTATCAGGACGTCCCCAGAAACCGACTCAATTTACGTCCCGGAAGATACAGAATCCGGAGCCGTGCCCATGGACATTGACACAGGAGGTGGCGCGCGAAACCCGGGGACTGCCTCGGCAAGCCCGGGGGCTGCTTCGCAAGACCCGAGGACTGCTCAGCATGATCCGGTTGAAGTTATGCCGATGGATCGAATGGAAATTGATGAAGATGTGTTCCCTGTATGAGCAATACCAGCTTGGGCACTACCTATATTTCAATTCCTGAAAGATGGAACTTTACCCACTGAGGAGGTGCTATCCAGGCAAACTCATAGGAGAGCAAAGGCATAAACAATCATCAATTCCGAGCTATACAAAAGGAGTGTGACCAATGTCCTCCAGCGATGCATTGACCCGGAAGAAGGGCTTGACATCCTCCGAGATATACATCAAGGGGAGTGCGGGCATCATGCCTCGTCCCGAGCCTTGGTGGCAAAAGCTTTCCGTCATGGATTCTACTGGCCAAGTGCCTTAGAACAAGCAGAAGATCTAGTGATAAAGTGCAATGGTTGTCAGAGGTATGCTACCAAGACACATATGCCAATGTCGGAGCTCAAGACCATACCAATCACCTGGCCATTTGCCGTGTGGTGTTTGGACATGGTTGGCCCGTTTAAACCAGCAAGGGGAAATATGACTCACATTTTGGTCATGGTGGACAAATTTACAAAGTGGATCAAAGTGAAGCCAATAAGAAAATGTGATGGAGCTACGGCCGTGACATTTCTCAAAGACATTATCTTGAGATATGGTTATCCTCACAGTATCATAACTGATAATGGCACAAACTTTGAGGAAGGAGCATTTGCGTGTTTCTGCCGGGATAAGAAGATCCGGTTGAACGTTGCCTCGGTAGCCCACCCCGCTTTGAACGGACAAGTGGAAAGATCCAACGGATTGATATTATCTGGGATAAAACCCCGACTCATTGAGCCGCTGCAAAGATCAGCGGGGTGCTGGATAGAAGAACTACCAGCGGTACTGTGGAGTTTAAGAACAACTCCGAATCGATCAACATGCTATACGCCATTTTTTCTGGTATATGGGGCAGAAGCTGTATTACCAGCCGACATAGAGCATGATTCGCCTAGGGTCACCCAATACACAGAAGCCGAAGTGCAAGAAGCCTAGCAAAATGATGTTGATCTTCTGGAAGAAGCGAGAGAATTTGCACTGTCCAGATCCGCCATATATCAGCAAAATCTCCGACGCTATCATAGCCGGAAAGTAAGCCCCCGAGTTTTCCGGGAAGGCGATCTGGTGCTCCGGTTGGTACAACGTACTGCTGGCATGCATAAATTATCTCCTCCATGGGAAGGGCCATTCATTGTGAGCAAAGCATTGCACAATGATTCTTATTATCTTATAGATGCAAAGCCACAGGAAAAGAACAAGGCAGATAGGTCCGGCGAGGAATCTAAGCGTCCGTGGAATATAGCTCTACTTCGTCCTTTCTAAACTTAGCAGAGAAGTGTATCTATTCGAGTCTTCTCATATGTCGGTATGTATGCCGGCAATGAGCTTATCAATGAAATGTTGGCACCTCGAGCAGTAACTCGGGGACTTCCTTAATAATATTTGTTGTCTTTTGTTATTTGTACATCAGCTGGAGTAAGTTGTTTTACTTAACTCGGATTAGTAGTGTGTGAGCACAAAAAACCCAACTCTTCGACTTGCTGCTGTCCAATAAGAATTGGCTTCATGGCAAGCAAGAGAACAAGTTTGGAATTGTGTAGCACATGAAAAACGACTAAGGAAAAGAACTTAATCGAGCCGACGTTTGTTTTTCGAACTAACCTTGTGTATTTTTAGTTTATTATGCTGATTTATTTTGAGCTAAGCCTAAAAGTTTCCAAGTATTGTTAAGACAATTTTTGAAACTCGGATTCGTAAGTCGTAAAACCGAATCAAGGTAGACACGAGCCGAGCCAAAAGATTGGACGAAACGAAAGTGAAACTCGGGGACTACGCCCAAGTTAATCCGGCATAAAAACTTAGTAGCAAAATATCACATGTGTACTGGATACAATTCCACCCGGCATACCGGGGATCTGATAAACTTTAAAGTTTTTTCACTTAAGGAGCATCAGGAGGAGGAAGTTCGGCGTCATCTTCACTATCTTCAATGTCCGAGGCATCGTTCTCTTCGTCCTCATCTGAGCCATCTTCAACGTTTTCAGTGTTTTCGTCACCGGCGGCTTCTAGGAAGCTCGGTCCCTTAGTCCATTCATGAATGGGAGCATATTCGATGAGGCTATGGACGCAAGCCTTGCGCCGAGCTACCCACTCCGGGTCATTGGTCCATTTGGATCCGGTGCGCATGCGCGCTAAGAGGTTGAGGTCGATCTTCTCGTACCACGTAAGTACGTAGTGGAGAACGGTCTCAGCTGCGGCACGTTCAGCGGATTCCCTCCAAAGGTCGAGCTGGGTCTCGCACTCCATCAACTTTTCAACAAGAACTGCGGTACCCTCCGGAGTGTCTTCTGTAGGCCAAAACGTGTTGAAGATTCGGACTGCAACATCAAGGATATCCTTGCCATAGTTCTTGATGAGTTCCACGCGAGATGGCAGGCTGACCAACATGTCCTCCATGTCATAGGGAATCTCTTCAGCGTCAGGAGCAACGGGAGTACCCCTCTCTCGGCGGAAATCAGCAACAGCGGCGCTCGCGATGGCAGTGCCCTCTGGAAATTTGCCTGAAAATGAGATAAGAGAAGCAGGTAAAGAAAAGACATGTGAAGTAACCCGGATGTTGGGGATATACTTTCTGACCAGGGTGGCCCAGTTCGGGGTAGAGCTTTGCTTCACGGGTGGCCCAGTCAGGAGAGAAGACGGAGTCCAATCCGGCTACGGGAAGGCCCAGAAGACTTACCGACTTAGGCCCATTATGTTACTTGTAGTTCAATATGTACTCTGTAACAAACTCTTAGTCGTAGCCGGATTGATCTCTCCTGTAAACCCTAGGCTGGATATCTATATAAGCCGTCCTAGGGAGAGCCTTTAGGGCACAATACAATAGTCTACAATCTCAACCCGCACAGGCGATACCCTTGTAACCCATATTTCGGCTCTACCGTATTACTGGATTGCTAGCAGGAGTAGGATCCGTCCAAAGCCAGCGGATTCGAACCTAGGTAAACTTGTGTGCTCACCATCCCGGAATACCGTACGTCTCACACCCTTCTCTTCTTCCACACGCCTCGAGGACCCCCTCATGGCTTACTTGTCCTCAATCCGACAACAGTTGGCGCCCACCGTGGGGCCAGTGAGCTACGGATCTGCGTTCCGAGCGGAATCTGCAAGAATCGGAATCGGCGAGACCATCACCGTTGGTCGCATCCTCTACGCCAGCGACGTCCCTCTCATCGTTCTCGACGAGACTTGGATTCTGGCTAGGGAGGCCGTGACTGCCTATACAATCATGTCTTTTGGCGAGATCGATGTTTACATTGGTTTCGCTGAACCTGCCCAACCCACCCCAGCGGTGATAATAGAGGCAGAAGAATCTTTAGGGTCCCCTTTGTCCGCGGAGGCGGCAGAGTTCCAGATCTCAGAAAACCCTAATCCCACCCAGCCCGCACTAGTTGCGGAGATAGTGGAGAAATCTGAGCCTAAAGAAGAGCTCATGGTCCAAGTCGAATCTGGAGTGGATCTCCCTGGAGAAGCCGGATCCCAGATCGACCTACCCGTGGAAGTCGAAATCCAGGAGGAGCATATCAACGACACTGATTCCGGCTCTGACGATGCCGGGACAGACAGGCCTTTCCTCAGATAAACACTAAGACGCATGATACTACAAGGCGCTAGCGCAAATGCAATCCTCGAAACCATTAAAAGTTTCGACATGGCTGATCGCGAAAGCCGCAGGTACTTCAGGAAACACGCGTCGCACTTCGTCGGATATGTTGGATCCGGATCCGGCTCTGCCGATGCTGGAGAAAACACCGATTCGGTGCTGGAGGCAATTGGAACAAACGCTGACGTTCTCGCATCCTCGGATGAATCTATGACGTTGGCAGATTTCCGAAAGTTCTCTGTGGAATATGAAGAGGAGTACAACTCCAAAGCTGAAGAGGAAGGAGAAGCCATGGATGAAGGATCCGGGGAACACTCTCCCAAAGCGCAGGATGACATGGACGTCGGAGACAATCCCGAGGTCTAGATGTCCGAAAGTACCAATCAGAGCTTGACTCCGGCAAACGGACCCAAAGCCGTATTTGCTACCGGTGCTGCCAAGAAGGCAAAGAAGAAGAACAAGAAGAACAAGACCCCGGCAAAAGACCCTCTCACAGAGGAGGTAATGGCCGAGGAATATGAAGAAGAATCGGATGGAGCGCTTATCCCAGAAGAGCCGAAAAAAGAAGCATCGGTGGATGGACACGTGATCACTCAAGGTGTGTGTAAACTCATCGATGCCGCATTAACCACACCTATCCCTACAGCTGCAGAACTTACTGCAGATGAGCTGGACGAAAGGGCCCAGGCCCTAGAAGCGCGTCGTCAACAACTCCTCGATGAAGCCAAAAACATCGAGGTGGAGAAGAAACGCATGTCAACCAAGGAATATATGTCTCGGTTACATCAGAAGACACATAAGCGTCACATCAATGATGATCAATTCCCACGTGTCCGTGCCGTCCTTTTCGGGGACGAGATGGGGAAGCCACGGAAAGACAGCAACGGAGATTGGGTATACCCAACCCCAGTACAGAATACCGTGGCAGCCCGAGAAATACTATCGGCTAATCCAGGACCAGAGGAGATCCGTTTGGGTATCAAGCTACTCAACAAGGGACTAGAGCAACAGAAGATCGCCCTGTCTGGAAGTTAAAAACTGGTCTCGGATTCTGACCAATGTCGCACAGATCCGACATGGGCTGACGTAAGATCCCATTACGTTCGGGCGTAGCATCATAACCCCGAACGCAGGGAAGACAATTATTCAAGAACCGAATCGTCGGGACAGCATCGCAGAGCTACACATAACTAGAGCAATGTTGCTCCAGCGGCTGAGAAAGACGCGATCGCTGCACTGAATCCGAGGAATCCTCTCCGACGAGAGTACAACGATCGAAAGGGAGAAGATAAGGAGAAACGTCAGGAGGAGGATCGTCAGAGAATGCCACCTCCTAGATATGAGAGCCGTCCGGCTGAGCCTCACCATGGTGGGAATGACGGACGAAGGAATGACAGAAACCACGCTGGAACAAGCTGACAGGGGGCTCGTCATAGTCAAGAACCTCCCCGGAACCGGAATAATGACGCTCCGGACGGAGACCGGCGATCAGCCGGAAACAATTCAGCTGCCCCACCCCCTCCACTAGGCAGTTATCACAACGGCCCCCAAGGAGGGCGTGGAGGAGGCGGTGGCAGAAGCCGAAGTTCGGCTCCAAGGCACCGCAGCCACAGCCGACATTCGGGACGATCTCTATCCCCGAACGACGCAAGGCACATGATCAACTCTCGGCACTACGAAAACGATGACGTGTACGTGGGCCCAAAGTGCTTCGGACCATGCATCGGAGCTACAAAATTCCCAGAAGGATTTTCTATCTCAAGACATATCCAAGCCTACGACGGCATTGCTCGGCCAGACACCTGGTTACAGGACTTGTTCCAAGCTTGCTGCATCGCTAAAGCCGGAAACAGCCTGGGCGCAACCCGATATCTCCCACTTATGCTGCGGAAGACGGCACGATCATGGCTCAATGAACTTCCGGCAAACACCATCCACAACTGGTATGACTTGCAAAGTGCGTTCTTTCGGAATTTCGAAGGCACATATCGGAGGCCCTGTTCGGTTGGAGACCTACATTGTTGCACCCAGAAAGCCGGAGAAACTTGCCGGGATTACCTCGGATGATGGATCGACACCAAGAACTCCTGTGAGGGAGTAAACGATCAAACTGCGATCGAAGTTTTCATCGCAGGACTCCCAATTGGTCTACTGCGTCATCGCTTGAAGTGTGACAAGGTCACTAATTTGGGAGAAATGATAGAAACAACGAGAAAGTATGCAGATGTTGACGATGACGCAGAAGGATTACTCAATGTCCTGGCTGTACCTCAGTCAACAAAGACAAAGCAACAAGCTCAGAAGCGCAAAAACGCCTCGGAAGAAAAACCCAACGTGGAGACAGTAGTGGTCACAACTGTTTCCGGGTCTGGAGGACGAGGAGGACGTGGCGGAGGCCGCGGGCATGGCCATGGGACATCAAGGGTCCAAGGTAGAGGAGAGCAACAACCAGGCAAAACCTACACTTGGGCCAACATTGCCAATAACCCATGTGTGCATCACTTAGACGCTAATGGGGGCTCATCCCACACCAACGCTGAATGTCGTTTTAATGACGACATCAAGAGAGATGATACCGCGGGCTACAAAGCTAAGCGGATGAAGGGAAAGAAAAATCCCGAAAAAGACAAGGAGACCAAGGAAGATTCTGACATGGAGGAAGCTGATGCTTCAAATCCCAAGCCGGAAGTGAAGAAAACTTTTCCCACCAAGAAGGACACTTATGTCACCTTCCTCGGATCTCAACCAACAAAGGTCAAGAAAGCAGTTCTCCACGAGCTCAATGCAGCAGTTCCGGCTGTCCCTCAATATCTAGACTGGTCGGAGGTGGGAATCACATTTGACCGCGCTGACCATCCGCCTAAGCTACACAGGCGAGGAAAATACGCCTTAATCGTCAATCCACTTATTGACGGTTATGGTTTCTCCAAGACCCTCATGGACGGTGGTAGCATCATCAATATTCTCTATGCCGTGTTTCCGAGATTTTCATCCGTTCGCTCTGCCTAGAATTGATCAAGTTATCGATTCTACGGCAGGCTCGGAACTCCTCTGTTTTCTCGACGCATATTCCGGTTATCACCAAATCCGGATGAAGGAATCTGACAAAGTCAAAACTTCATTCATAACCCCCTTCGGAACCTTCTGTTTTGTTACGATGCCCTTTGGGCTAAAGAACGCAGGAGCTACGTACCAGCACACGATGCAGTGTTGCCTCCATGACTAACTCGGACGCAATGTACATGCATACGTGGATGATATCGCGGTCATGTCCAAAAAGAAGGAAACGTTGATTTCCGACTTGGAGGAGGCGTTCGCCAATATACGAAAATACAACATGATGCTTAACCCGAAGAAATGCTTCTTTGGAATACCAGCCGGAAAATTGTTAGGTTTCATCGTGTCTCAAAGAGGCATAGAGGTGAACCGAGACAAAATTAAGGCTATACTCAACATTTCCAGGCCAACTCGCCTGAAGGACGTACAAAGATTAACTGGTTGCATTGCTGCGGTCAGTCGATTTGTAAGCCGTCTTGGTGAAAGAGCCGCACCATTATACAAACTCCTGAAGAAGACAAAGGATTTTGTCTGGACTGACGAAGCTGAAGCTGCACTACAAGATGTGAAAAGAGTACTCTCATCTGCTCCTATCCTTGCAACGCCGGAACCTCAGGAACCGATGTTGCTTTACATTGCTGCAACAAAGAAGGTTTTCAGTATCGTCATGGTGGTGGAGAGACCAGAGGAAAATCAGGAACACCTGGTGCAGCGTCCGACGTATTTTGTTAGCGAGGTCTTGACAGAGTCCAAACAGCGGTATCCGCATTATCAAAAGTTGGCTTACGGTGTTTTTCTAGCATCTCGTAAGCTACGCCATTATTTTCAGGAGCATCCAATTACCGTGGTGAGCAAAGCTCCCATGAGAGATATAATCAACAATAGCGACGCCACTGGACGCGTCACCAAATGGGGAATAGAGATATCAGCTTTCGACATTGAATATAAACCTCGGATAGCAGTCAAATCCCAGATCCTTGCTGACTTTGTCGCTGATTGGACAGAGACCAAGGAGAACATGGTCCTCCTTGAGTCAGAATATTGGACCCTCTTTTTCGATGGGTCTAAGGCTCGAGGGGGCTCGAGTGCTGGCGTGGTGCTCAAATCACCCCAAGGAGATAAGGATATTGGCATCCAACGTTTGATGTGTTACGGAGATTCGGATCTTGTTGCTCAACAAGTGTTGGATATTTGTAATGCAAATAAGCACATGGCAGCATATAAAGTTGTCGTGGATGATCTATCTAAATCGTTCGAAGGGTTTGAAGTTCAACACATCCCTCGAGCAGAAAATGAGGAAGCAGATGCACTATCCCGTATAGGCTCTGCGCAGAAAGAGGTCTCGGATGGCGCTTTTTTTAGAGCACCTCAAAGTTCCCTCAATAAAGGGAGTAGACGAGGAATATCCGACCAAATCCGACTCACCTTTGATAGCAGTTCTGGCTGTAATTCCCAGCTGGACTCAACCCTACCTCAATTATTTGGTATATGGCAAATTACCCGAAGACGAGGTGCTGAGCCGATAGATTATCCGATGAGCAAAAGCCTATACTATTGTTAAAAGTGAGCTCCATAAACGGAGTGTTTCTGGGGTTTTTCAGCGCTGTGTATCTCCAGAAGAAGGAGTGGAAATCTTAAGGGAAATCCACGAAGGCGAGTGTGGTCACCACGCTACAGCCAAATCTTTAGTGGCAAAAGCTTTTCGACATGGATTTTTCTGGCTTACAGCTCAGGCAGATGCCGAACGATTAGTCAAGACATGCAAAGGCTGCCAAAAGTACGCCAAGCAAGCTCATGTTCTGGCTGATCAGCTGCAAATAATCCCTATAACATGGCCCTTTGCAGTCTGGGGGCTTGATATGGTAGGACCATCTAAGCGAGCTCCAAGTGGATTTACTCACCTCTTAGTGATGGTGGATAAATTCACCAAATGGATCGAGGCTAAACCTGTCACTAGTTGTGATGGAGCAACAGCCAAAAGATTTGTCGAGGATGTTATAATACGGTATGGTTATCCGCATAGCATTATCACGGACAACGGGAGTAACTTCTCTATGGGAGAATTGGCTGAATTCTACGACGAGCAAAATATCCGGCTTGACATTGCGTCAGTCGCACATCCACAGGCTAACGGACAAGTCAAAAGAGCTAATGGTTTAATCTTACAAGGCCTGAAGCCAAGACTCGAAGCACCACTACGACGTGCTGCGGGGGCTGGGGCAGAGGAATTACCCTCTGTAATTTGGAGTTTACGAACAACTCCGAACAGGTCAACAGGATACACACCTTTCTTCTTGGTCTATGGCGTAGAAGCAGTTCTTCCTAGTGATTTAATTCATACTTCTCCTAGAGTGACCACGTATATTGAAGAGGATGCCGAGAATTCTCGACAAAATGATCTCGACTTAGTCGAAGAAGTTCGCGTCGTTGCTGAAATGAGATCTACAGCCTATCAGCAGAAGTTACGCAAGTATCATAGCTAGAGAGTCCGAAACAGATCTTTCAATAAAGATGATTTGGTTCTCCGGCTTTTGCAACAAAGAAAGCACAAACTTTCCCCAGTATGGGAAAGGCCCTTTTTAGTTAGTCGAGTATTGCACAATGGATCGTACTACTTAACTGACATGAGGCCAGGCAAAGAAAGACCTGCTACTAAGAAGAGAAAGAGAGCTGGAGGCAGTACAAATCCGGATGAGTTAGACAGACCGTGGAATATTGCTCAGCTACGTCCCTTTTATTCTTAGTTTATCCTTCTTTTTAAATCATATATATGTACATGTTCTTTGAGAAATAAAAGTCTTGGTTGCCTCAAGTTTTTTCTGAGAAGTTTTTACCATCTTATTTCCAAATGATCATGTTATAGGCGAAAATCCTAGAATGCTTGAAAGTACTTTATGCTCATGTTCGTTCTGGTTTAGATTTCCTATTCTAAAACTGCTACCTTCGGGTATAACTCTAAAAATTCTAGTCTTTACTTGGGTTATTTGTCTGATTGCTGGATACGGGTATTTTCCGAGTAGTGAATTGTTGGTACTGGAAGCCGGCTTTGTTTCCGAGTTTAAATTGGTTTAGCAGTTGAGCTCCGTTGCTCGGCAAAGTTTCCAGCTGAAGGTTTAGCCGGCTCAGGAAAGGGACGAGGCGGAAAGCCAGATAAACGATAAGTAGAGACGGAAAATTTCAAGTGCTTGTGTAAACATTTCAGGCACACAAAAAAATCTAAGACAAAAGTGCTGAATAGATAAAAAACTTAGCACTAGCAAAATCAATAGTACTTAATATTTACAAACGCATCATGTTCTTTCACAGAATAATACATAAATTTGTGGTCTATGATGCAGGAGGAGATGAAGCAGCTACCGACTCGCTGGTTACTCCGCCTTGATATCGTTCCGAGATGTCCGGATCTGAGGTGGTCCAGTTCATCGTCAGAAACTTCTTCGGCTTCTTCTGGAGGAGGTGGCGGAGTAGCTACGCGGGTGAAGAAGGGGATCTCGTAGCTGGTCAGATAAGCTACGTGGCACCCATATCCGGCGCAGGAGTGCATGATGGCTTGAAGGTCTTGCTCCTGGCCGTCTTCGTCTACCTTGCAGTACCCTCTGGTCACTTGCCATATCTCCATGTTTCCATGGTGGTTCATGACCATGGTGAGAGCGTTCTGCGCAGCAGTCCGCGCGTAGGACATGTTCCAGTCCCGAACAAGCTACGGCATCTCCTTGGCCTTGTCCCGCACCGGAAAATCCGACATGCTTGGCATGTCCGGAATCCTGAGAGACTCGCCAATGTCCTCAAGGGACTGGCGGAAGTCATGAAGAAGATCACCGACTTGGGTAAGCCGGTGGGTGCGGGGCTCGGAGGAGGAAGAGTCCGTCAAGTTCAGAGGACCTATACACAAAACAAGTTAAGAAAAATCCGACATTGATAAAAGTCGAAGAAAAAGATATGTCAGAAAGATGGAACGTACCGAGAATGACGTCGTCAATCTTGGTCATCTCCTCTCGGAGACTCTGGAGTTCAGCCCGGAGCGCCTGGGAGATGTCCTTCTCTCGGCCAAGCTCATTCTGGAGGTCCAAGATAACTTTATCTTGAGCAGCAATCTTGTGATCACGCTCTTCAGTGGCCATGGAGGAGGATTCCAGGACTTGAGCTATGCTCGTTTCATGATCTGCCTTGAGCTTCTCCAGCTCTTGGCGAAGTCCCTTGTTCTCCACCACCAGGGTTTTGAGGTTCTCGGCCTCTTCAATCATAGCGATGGATTGTTTTACCAGCGCTGTAAGTCAAAAAAAGAACAACAGTTCAGAAAAAGTTCGGCACTCAAAAAGTAAAAGGAAAGGTTTGAATCTCGGAATGTTTACCTTCGGCTTCATCCTTGGCTACTTTGAGTTCGACTTTTTTAAGCCAGAGAGCCTTGATCTCTCTCCGCTTATTGTAGACATTGGTCAGTAATTCCTGGTTATAGGAACATACTTTCTGTAAGTCAGAATACCCAAAGTCAGAAAGCTACTTAAGACTCGGGCTAATATTTTTTGCTAAATATCAGCACGAGCCTTGGGGGCTACACTAGTTCGCTCTTTGGCATCCTAATGAAAGCATAAACCCGGATTCTATATCCTACTTCATGCTTGGGGGCTAGAGGATATGATATAACATAATGTAAAAAACAAGAGTTGGAATTCCGACTTACATATTTCTCGCGGGTGAGTTTGTCTAAACCCGCGTTCACTTCAACTGCCACCTTCTCGGGAAGAGTAAAAGGGATCACTGGGGCTATTGGAAGCTCACCAGCCCTAATCCTCTCGTCGCGTAGGCGGACTTGAGCGAGAAGATCGGAGAACTTGACGTCCTCTGCTTCTTGTTCTTCCTCCTCCGGGGATAGATGGCTTTTGTCCAGGACTTGCCTGGCCAGCCACTGGATCTCCTCTGCAGATTTCCGAGACAGGCCAAACTTGGCAAGTCCCGGATTGCTGATGAGGTTGTCGGGGAAGACTTCAGCCGAGGGATCATTACCCGAAGAGGGTTCACCCTTATCTTGAGCTGACGCATCCACGGTGACGTTAGTTTGTGACCCAAGGATCACATGCTCTGTTGGAGGAGCCGGATCTTCTGCAACCACCGGAGAAGGAATTATCGCCGGAGTTGCAGAAGGTTGAGGGGCAGGAATTGGAGGAGCCACGGCAGGAGAAGCTATGGTAAGATTCTTCTGTCGAAGGGGCTTTGAAGGAATCCCTTTCCCCTTGCCCTTGATGATCGGCTTTGCTCTGATAAATGGGGAAAAGTCGGAAACATTACATCTCGGAAAAAAATTCGAGAAAGGTACAAAGGCGGAAATTGTGAATGAAAGTTACCTCTTCACAACAGGCACTTCCTTTGTGCCGACAGCCACTGTCGGAGCTTTGCGCTTCTTGAGCGCAAGGTCTGGCAATAGGACTACTTCAGTCTCCTGAGAAAACTCAGGAGGGTATCCTTCGAGTGGAGCAAGCTCCGACTCGGGGAGGTCAGCAAGCTGAAAACAGGAAAGCATATCAGCATTGCAGTATATAACATAAAAGATTGAAACACATAAAAGGTGTATTGATGGAAGCTTACCGGCACCACGGGGTTTTCTGCTGTGTACATATCCAGAGAAATCTCCGGAATCCTCCTCTCGATCCGCTCCTTGATCAGCCACTTGATTTGGCTGATGTAACCTTGAGTGGTGTAGGATTTGGGGCTGATGCGGAGAGAGTTTTTTTGGAAGACGTGATGGAGTGCATCAGTCTATCCCCGTGGTACTGAAGTGGCTGGATCCAACGTGAGACCTAGCACTGGACCAAGTCGGATCCCTTCAGACCCATGTGCTTGATCAAATATTCGATCCGCCTCTTAGCAAGGATCAGATCGTCGGTGAGAGCCGGAGCAGCCTCGTCCCAGGAAGGCTGGGCCGTGGCGGCTCCGTCGACAAAATCCGGCAAAGCTGTAGCTTTGCCGGGAGCCCGAATATCCCTATGATAGAAGAAAGTGGCTAGCCATTGTTTGACCGAGTCACTGGCAGCAATTTTGGGATAGGCCCGGTCTCGTCTAAGAGAAAAGCTAATTGTGTCGGTGATGTAAGGAACACCGGCAGTGATGGAATTTCTCCAGACATGAAAATAGTACCGGAAGAGAAGCAAACTCGGCCTAATGTCGAGAAAGCCCTCCCAAAGCGACGCATACGCACTCATTTCTAGCAGTGAGTTGGGAGGAAGATTGTGGAGTTGAACTCCGTAATGATCTATCACCTCAGAGATGAACTCCGAGGGAGGAAACGACATACCTCGGTCGAGATGGGTGCCGAAGTGGACCCGCTCGCCGTCGCGCGGGTTGGGGATGGTTTCGCCAGAGCCGCTCCACCAGTCGCCAATGGCGAGAAGCCCCTCCTTCTCCTTGTTCTTGAGGCCGTCCTCGTCAAGGGCGCAGGGGATCCAGATTCCCCGGAAGCTTTCCTTCTCCGCTGTTGCTTCCGCCGTCGCTGCCGCCGCTACTGCCGCCAAACCGGAGGAAGAAGACGATGAAGCCATTTCTCCGGTGAGATGACCTGAAAGTGGCGGCGCTGGGAGTTTCTGTGGGGGGAAGGAGGAGGCCTATCTCGGCACAGAGTTAAATATACAACAGCAACCGACATAAGATTTAATTCACAGAAAGTTTGCAGCACGAAGATTACCAAGGGAGGAGGCCTATCTCGGCAATAGTGCTCAATTCCCCACGTCCACTCTGAGGAGAAGTCCTTGTGGGTGGTGAAGAGGGCCTTGACCCGGCGGTAAATCTCCATGTTACTCAACTCAAAATACGAGGTACAGTTGGGGTCGCGGCCCCAGCTCATGTGACACAATTTATGAGTGCGCTTCTAGAGGGGGGAGATCCGGTTGCGGACGAATGTGATCATGGCGTCCTCGTTGCGCAACCCGAGCTCCTTCAGCTCCGCGAACCTTTTGTTGACCTGGTTGGCCAAGACCATGGGCTTCTTGGGGATAACATCCCATAACTCCGGGTTAGGAGGACCCGGAGCATAGGGGCGCAGTCGGATCAAGTCTTCGGTGCCGGTGTTCCGGACATAAAAGAAAGTCCAGGCCCATCCCTTGCAGGACTCCAGCCCAGTGACTCGGGGGAAGACGGATAGCCTCCGGGGAGAGATGGACGCAGCCCCGAACTGCGTAAGATGCTTGTCCTCCGGGTCAAGCTGAATGTTCGGAATTACGTTACGACGAAGGCCAAAAAAACGGATCCATAGCTCCTTCGTGGGCCATAATCCGGCATAGCCTTCGATCGTGGAGGCAAAAGCAGAGAGAGAGGTGATTGCGTTGGCAGGAAGGTGGTGCGGCTGGAGTTCGTAGGTGTTCAACCAGTCATGGAAAAAATCACTAATTGGCAAACCGAATCCCCGCTGGAAATGTGACAGAAACACCACATACTCACCCGGATTGGGTGAGGGGGCGAGTTCGGTGGAGGCGAGGCGTGTAGTGACGCCTGCGGGGATGCACCTGGTGCGGTAGAGCCAGTCCAGGTCATCTTGGCAGACCTAGGATCCGGCCCACACATCGCGGCCGCCGTCGCGGTGTCTTCCTCCATCTCCTTCTCGCGACGACAAGCTCCTCTTCAGTCATCTCGAGTTCGCTGCCCTCACTGGTGCTAGCGGCGGTGTGGGGTAGCGGCCTAGACTGACAGTGACCCGTGGCGGAGAAGGTGCGCAACGGCGGCGGCGACGCAGATGCGTGTGGAAGCAGTGCGGCGGCGGCGCTGCTACTCAAACGCGGTGGCGGCGGTGCTGTCGCGGGAGAAGACGAGGAAGAAGAAGGGGCAGAGGGGCGCGGAAATGGGGAAAGGACCCAAGGGGCGCACTCCTCCCCTATTAACCGCTCCCTCAGCGAGGAAGTGGGATCGCATTTGCGGGCCGGCCACATGACGCCGGCCACATCATGTGGCCATGTACCAACCAAATTAACTAATTAGCATCAGGCCACACGGAAGGCCACAGGGCGCAGCAGATCCCATGACGCGATGCATTGATGCAGTTAACGAGGAGGCAGGCGTGACGTGACGCGCGCACAGTAACTCCTGATAGTAACTGCGGCGGTTACTATGGCTGGCCCTTAAAATGAGGCGATGTGATGATTAGCCTCCACGTGGGGAAGCGTACGAGAGAAGGAAGAACAACCCGGATGAGAATGTGGTAACCTGGCCAGCAAGTGAAAACTTGGAATGTGCCAAGGGAAAGTAAATCCATAGAATCCGAGATAAGGAGGTAACTCAGAAATAAGATCCAAAGCTCAGTGAAATGGAACCTGATGTGGCCTTAGCGGCCAAGACAGCTAAGACCGCACCAGCTTCGGGGACTAATGTTGGGGGGATACCCCCGGGTAGGGTCACGCCAGGGTATAAAGGTCGGGGTTAGCCGAGGTTTGGCAAGGCCAAAGCGGATGCTGGCCGGGCCACCTCAAGGCAGGCCGAATCACGGAGTAACCCGGACCAGGGGACGTCCACCTAACTTGGTCTCAACCGACTTAAGCCGTAAGTCAGAAAGATGTATCTAACTTTCATGCAGGAACAGGTGTGGCCGGATCAACTACGATCCAGGTCATGTCAAGCTTCTAGGAGAAGGAAGGAATCTCGCTGGTCAAAAGTAGCCCCGGTACACACGACATGAGCGGAGGGGACAGAGGCAGGACCAACGAGGCGTGGCTGACAGAGGTGACGACGCCAATGTCGGCTGACGCAGGCGCCGCAGAGGCCCACGTAGCCTCTACATGGGTGACGCGGGGAAAAGCGACCCGGTCGGCTTACTATTTTGGGAGGAGGCATATTCCCTGGAATATGCCTCCACGTATGCCCTAAGTGGAGACCTAGGCACCCCTATATAAGGAGGGCTAGGGCCTCTATAGAAAGGGTTAGGTTCTACAAGTTGATCTCTGGTTGGTCTTGTACGGGTTAGCCAGTGGCGAGAGTAAGAGAGTCTCTTCTTCCTCCTCTCCCCAATACAGCTCTAGGAGCACTTGTAAACCTTGGAAGTGAATCAAATATCAAACTTCTGTGTGTGGAATCACCTCACTGTCCCTCCCTGGATTCCCCTAGTGCATTTAGTCCCCACCTTTAGCCTATCCATGGCATCTGCCGTGACACCACCACGACATTATTCAGGATCGGTTAGAGTTGCTCTTAGGGGCATGCCCAAAAACGTTCCCCTCAAATGTAAAAATATACATCACGCGATAGGGCAAACCACGTCATGCCGCATCACTGTCCAACCCGTGCGCGAAGTGCAACTACCCCGCTGAAAGTTCCCGTGTGCCTACCCACCTCCCGCCTCGGCCTCCGCCGGTGATTCCAACACCCCCACTCCTCCCTTATCCAACGTCCGCTCCGTTGCCACCGGAGCCGTTCCCCTATCGCTCAAAAGCATTGAAACCATTGTGTCCAACCCTAGCATCAGTCAGGTGCAATTGTTCTCGGCGCCTCACCACGCCGACACGCAACTGCCTCGCAAAGTTAAGGGAGCATTGTGGTTAGCGCCAAGCCGAAGAGGACCAAGCAGAACGCTGGCATGCACACGGCAAACCAACACCTGTCAAGGCCATAACGGGGCAATTCATGGCACCACTCCACCCCTGCCGTTGGTAGAGGACGAGATGGCCGAAAGCTCGTTTATGGCGTCGCCCCACAACATGTGCGAGGGAATGTCCCAAAGGTATTGTCAATTTTTGTTTTCCAATTCTAGGTAGGAATAAAAATGTATGCAATACAAAGTAGAAGTAACTAGTATCAATATCGTGGATTGTAGCTTGGACGATGATGGGTTTATGGGATCTTTGAACATCGGTTTATATGAAAACTTTTCTCAAGAAACACCATCACAAGATGATGAGACACTACTAGATGTGGGGCTAGACTTTCATCGTGAGGGTTACGTCGATGATACTATGCCGAGGGAGGAGAACATCCAATTACATAGTGGCCGAAGATGTGTTACTTTGCACAACTTGAAAGAAGATCAGCATGTATGCATCCATGGTGAAAGGATCGTATGGGCACCTAGAGGGGGTTGGTGAATAGGTGCTACTTCAAATTTTACTCTTTTTCAAATTAGGTTTGACACGAAAGGTAAATTCTCTAGATTATGCAACTATGGTGAATCTACCTATATGTCAATATAGCACAAACACTAAGCAAGAACAAGATAAGTAAAGTGTGATAAAGGATAGAAGTAACCAAAGTGGAGCACACGGGGACACAAGGATTATTTCCCGCAGTTCCTTCCTTTTGAGGGAAAGTACGTCTGCATTTGGAGAGGGGATGGTATCAAACCACCAACGCCACGAGAGGCCTCCCTTGTTCTCCGGTGAACCTCACCCCAAGGAGATCGACTCACGCTTCCACTATACCGGCAATGTTCAAGGTGATGGCCGACACCCTTACAACAAGTTCGAGGCACACACCCACAACTTAATTGGGGGCTCCCGAATCCAAGCAAGTTGTCACACAATAAAAGACAAGCTTGTAAGAATCAAATCAACCAAAACAAGGCTTAGGGTTTCCAATGAAACCCTATATCAAGGGGCCCTCAAGTGAATGAGGGGGAAATGAAGATCTCTCTTGGTGAACCTGTAGATCGATGCCTCCTCCTCCGATTCTCCAAAGATCAACGACTTTGGGTGGTTGAATGAAGAGATCTTGGAGTTTTTGTGGCCCTAATGGTGTGGTCTCCTTTGTTGGAACGAGCAGCTGGAGGAAGGGGATGAGGTCCCCTATTTATAGGCCACACACTTGTGAACCATTTTCTAACTATTGGAGACCATTCACACCGAAGACTCTAGTCTGCTAGACTGGAGACTCCGGCCTGGACCAGAAACTCCGGCCCACCTCTGGTCCATCTCCGGACCGAGCATCTGACTAACTTGGCTAGGGGCTTGACGTCCACGTCGAAAACTCTCGCCGGTGTGCAACTGGTCTAGAATCTTCAGGAAAGCATTGATTTGCCCATGGAATTTCCCACACCACTCCGACTTTTTCCCTTTTCAATAGATTGACATGTAGACATTAACACACAATAAAATGTACCTTATGTTGTTAACGAACACCAAAATAGATTAGAACCATAAATGTCCTTTCAATCTCCCCCTTTTTGGTGTTCGATTAGAACACGAGATTTTGCATGGAATTTTTTACAAGACATAGCTATGCTCCCCCTGACGATGTGCAGCAAGATAAACAAGTAAAACATGCCTGTCAGGTAATGGATAAATATTACAACAAGGAACGGGCATAGAAATGTCCACACACATAGATAGTTCACATAAGCCAAATAAGTCTCACAAGAACCAAATGACATCAAATGTTTGAACATAAAGATAACAACCCAACCCATGCAAATCCTGATGCTCCTAATGGACAACTTCTCCCCTTTGGCATTGAAACACCGAAAAGGAAAAAGGTCCCAGCTAGCGTCCCAAAGAAGATCACTCGGAGTCATCGTCGTCGTCATCATCCCCATCCTCATCCTCATCATAATCATCATCAGAAGTAGAAGTCTGTGGCCCTTTGCCGTGAGGGCGAGAAGAGGATGTGCCCTAAGGTGCAAAACCAGAAGTAACCTCAGAGAAAGTCTGTCAGTCAACCAAGCTTGCATTCATGGCATTCCAAGCCCCAAAGGAAAGTGTGTGATCAGACTTAGCAGATGGTTCAGCTCCATGTTCATCATTGTACTCTGACTCTTCTTCCACACCTTGAGCCTTGATCTCCTTGAGAAGTTTCTCAATCCCGTGGTTGCTCTTGTAGGCATCATGCTGTTCCTTACGAATGTCATCATTCATGCAGCAAAGGGTCTTCTCCCAAAAGGATGCCTTCTTGACTTTCTCCTTAACAAACTCATGTGTGACAGGAGGCATGGGTACATTGGAGGCATTCTTCCTCCTAGAGCCCCTAGGAGGGGTGGGAGCACGCTCAGCCTCAGAGATCTCCTCATCCTCACTCTCAAACGGTTGCCTAGTAACCATCTTCCCTTTCTTCTGAAGGGACATCAAAGCATGTTCTGTAAGATTGGGAGGGAGGGAAAGTGGTGAACCATGGGTTTGAGTGTTGATAAGCCTCATCACTAGAGGAGCATATGGAGGAGATTTCCTGTAGAGAATAGCATGGTGCATCTCCTAAAAAATGTAATCCATCACATCAATAGCAAAGACTTCAGCATCAGGACCAGCAAGATATATCTTGTGAGCATGTTGAAGTAGGTTGACAAGCCCACATCTAATGGCATCATCATTGCCCGCACTAGGAGAGATACTGTGGCGGAATATCCTTAGCATCAAGTTGTAGAGAGGTTTGAGGCCCTTGGCCTCACTAACGATTGCATCCTTGCCATAGAGAGGATCCAACTTGGTCTTGCTCTCTCCAAGAGTGACATCACGCATACGGTGCCCAATAGGAACAGCCACACCCTGAAAGGTCTCATTGATGACCCTCGCATAGTCAAAGGAGGTAGCAGTGCAGCGGACATCGCAGTCATCTAGGTCATGGACCTTGCTTGATTAGTCCCAAACACCACATTGGCATAGAATTGTTGGACAAGGGGAATGCTGTAATCTTCTCAGAGCTCCATGAGTCCATGCAGCCCAAGCTTTTCAGTGATCCACACAACATCTGCAAAGTAACTGTTGGCAAGCATGTACTCAAGCTCCATATACCTCTGAGGACAAACTAGGGACTTGGTGAGCTTGCTATAGACATCAGTCATGAAAACTTTATATTCCCTCCTCCAATAACGAGGATCCTCACAAGTCCTTGGCAGCTCATAGAAATTGGTCTTGCGAAGGTCACGGAACTCCTTCTTGGACAGGTGACAAAGAGATTGTAAATTGTCATACTTGGCCCTCTTGGCACGGTTCTCCTCTTCAATCTATTCTTGATTCTTTCTCATATAATCAGCATCTCGGAGCTGCTACCTGTGGTTGGATGGCGGAATCACATATTGCCTAGCCTCTTCATCAAACTGAGGATCCGCCCTTCTATGCTTGGCCTTGGTGCGACCACGACGAGAACCAGAGCCTCCTGTGAATAGAGAGAGGGGATAGCATGGGGGTAAGCACATATGTCTAGGAGATAGGCACAAGACCCTCATAGCTATGCCAGATGTGCTGGAGGCGATCTACACCAGAGTCTTCGGAGTGCAACACCGGAATCTCCAATCTGGACTGGAGTTTCAGGCCAGATAGACAGGAGTCTTCGGCCTAGACCAGAGTCTCCGGACTGACCAACTGGAATCTCCAGTCTAGATATTTCGATTTGCACATAGAGACTGTAGATGAGATTGATTCCAGCGGATCGGGAAGAGATATGAGACTAAAGTGATGCAGTGCACGCATGCATGTTGTTCCAAAGGACAACCTAGTACAAAAACTCAAAACAAATGAAGGGGATGAACCCTAGGTTCATGGTGAGAGAAAACGGTACTAGATCTGTCCATTGGGGAGGTTCCACCGGTGGGGAAGGTCCTAGGGTGGAGAGGGTGGAGTTGGCCGGTGGCACGGTGGATCTCGGCAGCAAAACGGCCTCCGGGAAGCAGTTGTGGAGGAGGAAGAGGTGGTTGTGAAGGTGGGGGTCGGGGTGGAAGATAGAGTCTGTGTGAGTCTTTCACCCCGGCCCCCTTAAGTCACAGCCCGAAACCGGCCCAGACCGAGACTCCGGTCCTCTTCGACCAAAAACAACTCGATTCAAATTTTGGGACATATATGTTGGAAATAATGTTTTCAAGGAATGGAGACAGGCTTAGGTTAAGATTTCAGACTGTGAAAACAAAAGGCAATGAACTTCAATAAAAATGGCAATGTGAAACTTCAATCACTCAAAAACGTGAACCAAGAACCAATCCTTCATAGTGAAGGGGGCGGTAGCCGAGGCCACCATGTAAGAGTGTGGGGCATGAGACCTGATACATCATAAATGCATCTATAATTTTTGATGCTCCATGCTTGTTTTATATCAACTTTCTTATGTTTTGTTTAGACTTTGAGGTATTTTTATACATTTTCTGGAACTAACCTATTAACAAGATGCTGCAGTGCCAGTTGCCTGTTTTCTGCTGTTTTTGGTTTCAGAAAATCTAGAACAGAAATATTCTCGGAATTGGATGAAACAAAAGCCGAAGTTCCTATTTTTCCTGACATGACACAGAGTCCAAAGGGGAGACGGAGGGGAGCCAGAAGGCAGGCACACCCTAGGGTGGCGTGCGTCATCCTTGGCCACGCCACTAGGTGGTGTGGCCACCCTAGCCCACCTCTGGCATCGCCTCTTTGCCTATATATTCCCCCTGGGATGAAAACTCTAAGTACCAGATCATGATTCCACGAAAAGTTCTATAGCACCGCCGCCACCAAAGAGGAGATTCAAGGGACAGAAGTCTCTATTCCGGCACCCTGCCAGGACGGGGAAGTGCCCCCGGATCCATCTCCATCGACTCCACCACCATATCCATCGTCGTTGCTAACTCTCATGATGAGGAGGGAGTAGTTCTCTCTCGAGGCTAAGGGTTCTACAAGTAGCTATTTGTTCATCTCTCTCTCTATGCGTGATCTTATTGAGATCACGAGCTTTATAATCTATAGATCTATTCTGCTACTCAAGTGCTTTACTTAGTCTCTACTTATCCCCCCGTGTGTGAAGTTGACAGTGTGCACACCGTGTGGCACTTTGTCTAAGGTTACATAAATACTTATCATGAGTATAATTTGAGTTGGATGTCTCTATGAGATTGTGGTGTTTGTTGGAACCATCTAGCGCTCAAGGTGATAGTGAGGGGTTATGTAGATGGAGAATGCGAACTTTAAGGTGTGCTTTTATAGCCCTACAACGTCCAACCGGAGAGTAGTTTAGGGTAGCATCATGAAGAGAAGATATTTATATGAGAGTGTCCACTAGTGAAAGTATGATCCCTAGGCCTTGTTTCTAAGCATTGAAACACCGTTTACAATCAGTTCTGTTACATGTTTGCTTGCCTCCACTCTTATTTCAGATTGCATTTACCACTTAGAATCATCCATATTACTTGTATTTCACTATCTCTTCGCCGAACTAGTGCACATATACACCTGACATGTGTATTGGGTGTGTTGGGGACACAAGAGACTTCTTGTATCTTGATTGCAGGGTTGCTTGAGAGGGATACCTTTGACCACTTCCTCCCTAAGTTCTATAAACCTTGGGTGATCCACTTAAGGGAAACTTGCTGCTGTTCTGCAAACCTCTGCACTTGGAGGCCCAACACTGTCTACAAGAATAGAAGCGTGCATAGACATCAAGCTATTTTCTAGCGCTGTTGTTGGGGAGGTAAGGTAAAAGGTACTCACATCTTCTGGCTACGAAACTATCATCTAGTACTGTTGCTGGTGTGTGAGTGCTTGAAGTTATTTCCTTTATATTCTGCAATTATATCTTTTTGTTTCTTGTTTTTATTTTCACTAGTTAGGCTTAATGGAAAACAATAACAAAATTAGAGATCTTTATTGTATTTATCTTGAGTTAGGACATGAAGTGTTTGAAGAGAAAATTAAAAAATCTATGGAACTTTATTTGCATGCTAATAGCAATGTTATTAGTATGAATTCTTTGAACACCATTATTGCTAATGCTATGGAAAAGTCTAAGCTTGGGGAAGCTGGTTTTGATGAGCATGATATTGTTAGTCCCCCAAGCACATAGGAGAAAATTTACTTTGATGATACTATACCTCCGATATATGATGATTACAATGATGAGTATGATATTTTCAGTCCACCTACTATTGAGGAGAATATTAATTATGATTACAATATGCCTCCTATATTTAATGATTATGGTGATGAGAATATTAATGATAGCTATTTTGTTGAATTTGCTCCCACTACAATTAATAATAATGACTATGTTTATGTGGGGAGTATTAATTCTTTTATGCATGTGGCTCATGATAAGAATGTTTTATGTGATAGTTATATTGTTAATTTTATTCATGATGCTACTGAAAGTTATTATGAGGGAGGGAAACATGGTTTTATGTGTCTCAACAATATTAAGTTTCCCCTCTTTATGTTAATTTTTTTGAAGTTGCACTTGTTTTGCTTTCCTATGCTTGTTGCTTTGTGCTTTCATGACTTGTTTCTTGACAAGATTATTTTCCATAGGAAGTGGGTTAGACTTAAATTTGTTCTATATTTTCTTCTTGATACTCTCTTTTACTCCAAATTCATATTTCTTATGTGAGCATCATTGAAATTATCATGCCTATCTTAATGGCTATAAAGAAAGAGCTTTTGGGAGACAACCCATTATATTTTTACTTTCAGTCTATTTTTGTTTTGTTGAGTCTTGGAAGTTATTGCCTCAGTAATAACCTCTCCTTATCCTTTTTGTGTGGTTTTTGTGCCAACAATAACCTCTAATGAGAGGGAAGTAAGACTTGGGAAAGTTGCTATCCCGAAACAGATTTCTACGCGTCACTGTAAAAAATCGTGAAAAATCTCAGTACGTCGGATTGAGCTGTAATTTTTGGTACTTATGCCCCAGGTTATTACCCAACTTTATTTAGTTTTGCACTTTTCGATTTGAGCAACATAATATTTTCGAAAATATCGGTCTTTACCTGCTGGTCTATTTTGACAGATTTCTGTCATTATTTGCATTTGCCTCTTATTCTCTTTCTCTTTGAGTTCTCTTTGATCACTTGAGGTTTTAGAAGGAATTTCTACAGTAGCTTATGTTTTAATGGAAGTTTTACTTGTGTTTAAACTAAACCCAAAAGACTTATTATCTTGAATACACTAATGTTGCTAATGAAGATTGTGTGAAGTTTTGTATGAAGGAAATTTTCAAGTGTAGGGAGAGAATGATGTGACGAGATGAAGTATGGAAAAAAGCTCAAGCTTGGGGATGCCACCCATGTCAGCCCAAGAAATATTCAAGAAGTACACGCGTCAAAGCTTGGGGATGCCCAAGGCATCCCCTTCTTCATCAATAATCTCAGGTTTTCTCCCAAAACACTTTATTTTTATTGTTTCATGCACAATTGTGTTATTCTTGGAGCGTCTTTGTTTTTGTTTGGTTTGCTTAAATTAGTTGGTTGGATCCCAACACACTTATTTTTGAGAGAGACACACCCCGTTATTCATTGCTAGAACACTCTAGTTTTTACTCTTATTGTTCTGCGAGTGTTCTCCTTTGCTAGCACTGCGTTTAGCTTTAGTTTTCAAGTGTTGCAAAAGAGTAGGAAGTTTCATGCTTATAGTGGTACAAAAGGAAGCTTGTTTTGACTGTGACTTAGACTTTATCATGTCATGTTTGATATTGCTTTGACTTTATGCATAGTAATTATTGATGTAGCGTGACTTGTTCCAAACAATTGAGATTGCATAATGAGCCTTGAAAGAATCATCATTGTTTTAGCATACACAAGCATAATATTGTGGTATTATTCTTCGATGCTTTATTTGGTTTGACTTGGCACATGCTTACACCATGTTAAGACTATGTATCAGTCACCATAGCCTCTATGATCATTTAGTTTTTTTTGACTTGTAATATCACTTTATGCTTTAATTAATAATGTTTTGTCGCTTTGCATGATTATGGCCATTAGTGCTCTCTTAGTTGGTCGCTCCCAGTGTTTTGCTAAGCCTCCACATGTACTAAGTATGAGTTCCACTCATGCATCCAACCCCCAAGAAACCAAGTTATTCCAAAGAGTCCACTATAAATTCCTATGCACGGTGTGTTACACCATTCCAAGTATATTCATCCTTTTATCTAGCCTTCCAAATTATTAAGGCTCTCACGAACTTGATGGCACACTTTATTTTGTTGCACTTAACAAACTTGAACCATTGCGTCCATCTATGTTGCGTATATGCTTGCACTTTATAAGTTGAAAATTAGCAGAACCATGCTATCATGGGGAACGTTTTCAACATTGTACTTACTATTAAGTTGATATCATGTTCTTTTGTTTATGGATCCCGACGATGTGAAATATAATGGAAGATTGTAAGCTCATGGAGTTTGTATATGTGTTAGAGAAACGCCTGGGCGGCTAGTCTAAGCCATGCCTAATCATGGTGGAAACTTGCAGCATAACCATAGTGAGCATTTTGTGAAGCATCCTCAATAAAAACCTATGCAAATAACAAATAAAAAGATTGCTGAGATGCTCATTGTCTGTTGCCTTGTAATTTTGATATGGGATATCTCTTGTATCATGGGGCAAGGGGTACCCCGTTGGCGGTTCTCCATGATACACATGTACTTATAATGACAAGAACTTACTTGTGACTAAAGTTGAGTAGCATGAGCTCCAGGACTCGTAGGCAAGGGGCATGAGATTTTTGACTTATAACTTGCAAGCATATCCTCATATTTGTTCACTTTAACCTTAATCACATAAAATATGCTTACGATAGGGGCAATGAAAGCTGAAACCTAATATGTACCATAATTTTTGGAAGCTCTTTATGAAACTTGAAATTCCTGCTTCCCTCTTATAAAGGGCCTTTCTTTTTTACTTTTATGTTGAGTCTCCATCTTCTATCTTTATGCACCAATTGAGAGAGCATAGTGAACATTCTGAGTTTAATGTGCATTGTTCCAAAACTTGTTGATTGATTCATAACTGTGATATTGCTTGTTCTTAAATTGTTTGTATCTAGTCACCCTTATGAACTTTGAAGGTGTCCTATGCATTTATGTTTTGCTATAACATGAGGGACAAGCTGAATACCATTCTTATTATGTTTTATATATGTGAAACAAACAAATGTATTTTAATGCATTGTTATTCATGAACCTTTTGTTTGTATCTTTTTCATGTTACAACATAGTTGCTATGTCTTATTGTTAGAACTCTATCTTTTATGCTCATGTTAGAGTACTTTGATCCTAGCTATCAATGCTTTACAAATATGATGGTGCATGTCACCTAAAAAATTATTCTTTTTACCACTTACCTACTGAAGGATGAGCAGGAGTTAAGCTTGGGGATGTTGATATGTCATAAACGTATGTGTAATTTTTGATGCTCCATGCTTGTTTTATATCATATTTCTTATGTTTTGTTTACACTTTGAGGTATTTTTATACATTTTATGGAACTAACCTATTAACAAGATGTCGTAGTGCCAGTTGCCTATTTTCTGCTGTTTCTGGTTTCAGAAAAGCCAAAAAAGAAATATTCTTGAAATTGGATGAAACAAAAGCTGAAGTTCCTATTTTCCCGACACGACATAGAGTCCAAAGGGGAGACGAAGGGGAGCCAGGAAGCAGGCACACCCTAGGGTGGCGCGAGTCACCCCTGGCCACACCACTAGGTGGTGTGGTCACCCTGACCCACCTCTGGCATCGCTTCTTCGCCTATATATTCCCCCGGGACGAAAACCCTAAGTACCAGATCAGAATTCCATGAAAAGTTCCGTAGCGCCACCGCCATGAAAGAGGAGATTCGGGGGACATAAGTCTCTGTTCCGACACCCTGCCGGGATGGGGAAGTGCCTCCCGATCCATCTCCATCGACTCTACCGCCATCTCCATCGCCGTTGTTGACTCTCATGATGAGGAGGGAGTAGTTATCTCTCAAGGCTAAGGTCTCTACAAGTAGCTATGTGTTCATCTCTCTCTCTCTCTATGCATGATCTTATTGAGATCATGAGCTTTGTAATCTATAGATCTATTCTGCTACTCAAGTGCTTTAATTAATCTCTGCTTATCCCCACGTGTGTGAAGTTGATAGTGTGCACACCGTGTGGTACTTTGGCTAAGGTTACATACTTATCATGAGTATAATTTGAGTTGGATGTCTCTATGAGATTGTGGTGTTTGTTGGAACCATCTAGCGCTCAAGGTGATAGTGAGGGGTTATCTAGATGGGGAATGCGAACTTTAAGGTGTGCTATTATAGCCCTACATTGTCCAACTGGAGAGTAGTTCATGGTAGCATCATGAAGAGAAGATATTTATATGAGAGTGTCCACTAGTGAAAGTATGATCCCTAGGCCTTGTTTCTAAGCATTGAAACACCATTCACAATCAGTTCGGTTACATGTTTGCTTGCTACCACTCTTATTTCAGATTGCCATCACCACTTATAATCATCCATATTACTTGTATTTCACTATCTATTCGCCGAACTAGTGCACCTATACACCTGACAAGTGTATTGGGTGTGTTGGGGACACAAGAGACTTCGTGTATCTTGATTGCAGGGTTGCTTGAGAGGGATACCTTTGACCAGTTCCTCCCTGAGTTTGATAAATCTTGGGGGATCCACTTAAGGGAAACTTGCTGCTGTTCTACAAACCTCTGCACTTGGAGGCCCAACACTATCTACAATAATAGAAGCGTGCGTAGACATCAAGACCGTGAAGAATTATCCTTGGGTTCATAACCTCCACTCATCAATGAGACTCACATATCACAAATGATATTTAAGAGAATTGATTTTCTTAATTTTGGCATTATGGGGGGAGAGATAGCCCAATGACTTAGGACTGCACTCCCCCTATGTCCATGCCTACACCTAAACCACATAATGATCAAGTAATAGGTGAGTATGCAAGGTGATCAAGTCAAGCTCCTTGAATCTATGATATTTAGTTCATTCCTCAAATAACAAAACCTTGCTTCATCAAGTGGCTTCGTGAAAATGTCGGCAAGTTGGTCTTTGGTTGACACATAAGATAGCTCAATATCACCTCGAGCAACACGGTCTCTAATGAAGTGATGACGAATCTCAATATGCTTTGTCCTTGTATGATCCACTAGATTGTACGCAATCTTGATAGCACTTTCATTGTCACATAGAAGAGGCACTTTGTCACAATGGGCACCATATTCCTTTAAAGTTTGCCTCATCCATAGCAATTGATTACAAGCACTAGCAGCTGCCACATACTCGGCTCTGGCGGTGGAAAGAGATATACAATTTTGCTTCTTAGAAGACCAACACACCAAGGACCTTCCAAGGAATTGGCAAGCCCTGGAGGTTGATTTTCTATCATCCTTATCACCAGCCCAATCCGCATCCGTGTATCCACAAAGAGATAAAGTTGAGCCCCTAGGATACCAAATACCATAGTTTGGGATATGGACCAAATATTGAAATATTCTCTTGACCGCCATCAAATGGCTTTCTTTAGGAGTCGCTTGATATCTTGCACACACTCCTACACTCAACACAATATCGGGTCTAGATGCACATAGGTAAAGCAAAGAACCAATCATAGACCGGTATACCTTTGGATCCACATCTTTACCATTTGGGTTTAGTTCAAGATGAGTCTTTGTTTCTATGGGAGTAGGAGATCCATTTAGATCTTTCATGTTGAATCTATTGAGCATATCTTGAGTATACTTGGCTTGGTTGAAGAATGTTCCTCCTCTTGCTTGCTTGATCTCAAAACCAAGAAATACTCTCAATTCTCCCATCATAGACATCCGGAACCTATTAGTCATAAGCTTTGAGAATTCATCATTAAAAGCTTTGTTAGATGAGCCAAAGATAATATCATCAACATATATTTGCCATACAAAAAGCTCCCCATTAACCTTAGTAAAAAGAGTGGGATCGATTTTACCAACCTCAAACCCACAGTCTAACAACAACTCTCTAAGGTGCTCATACCACGTGCGTGGGGCTTGTTTGATCCCATAGAGCGCCTTATCAAGTTTGTAGACATGGTTTGGGAAGTTGGGATCCTCAAACCCCGAGGGTTGCTTTACATATACCAACTCATGCAATGGATCATTAAGAAATGCACTTTCTTCATCCATTTGTTGTAATTTAAAGTTATGATGTGCCGCATAAGAAAGAAGGATACAAATGGACTCAAGGCGAGCCACATGTGCATATGTATCTTCATAATCAATGCCTCCAATTTGAGAGAACCCACATGCAACCAATCTTGCCTTGTTCTTCACAACAATTCCATGCTCATCTTGCTTGTTCTTGAATATCCACTTGGTTCCTATAACATTGCGACAATATTTTGGCTTTTCAACTAACTTCCACACTTTGATTCTCTCAAATTTGTTGAGCTCTTTATGCATTGCTTCCAACCAATCCGAATCTTCAAGAGCTTCCCATACTTTCTTTGGTTCCACCATGGAAATGTGTGTTTGGTGTTCACCAAAACTCTTCAATTGATCTCTAGTCGACATCCCTCTTCTTAGATCTCCTACCACATTCTCTAGAGTGTGGTCTCTTAATTCCAACATTCTATCCACTCTAGCTTGGCGACAAGTTTCGATCTCCTTGTTGTTTCTTGTGGGGATCTCTTCATCATTTTGGTCCTCGTCTTGACCATTAACTTGACCTTGATCATCATCGGAATCATTCTCTTCATCAAGAGGCAAAGATTGACGTTGGTCATGATCAGGCACACTTCTAGACAGGCGTTGAGCTGATCTTATGGCAAATTGTATAGATCTTCCTTGTACAATAGACTGAGCAGTACTGGACATTCTGGCAAATGGAGAATCAAGCTCCTCCTGGCTAGAGGTTTCTCCCTGATCAACTTATTGAGGGTCCACAGCTTTTCTTTGGCTTGGGTCATTGTCCTCCTCGATAGGAGCTTGTTGATGTTGTGAAGATGAGGGCTCCACTTGAGTAGAGCATAGTTCTTCTCGATCCGCCATAAGGGGTTCCTCAACGGGGCAGATGAATACCGCATCCATTCTTCATATGGCATCTGGAGCCATTTCATTATCTACATCACAAACATCAACACGTCCCCCTTGGGGACCATCATATTCTTCAAAAACCACACTACAAGATTCTATGACAGTTCCAGAGAGCTTGTCATAGATTCTTTAAGTGTGGGATTCAAGACCATAACCAACAAAAATACCCTCTAATGCTTTGGAATCAAATTTGGACAAACGAACACCCTTTATGCGATAGAAACACTTATAACCGAACACCCGAAAGTATGAAACGTTGGGCTTGTTACCGGTAAGGATTTCATATGGAGTCTTGATCAATTATTTGCGGAGGTAGAGCCGGTTTGATGCATGGCATGCGGTGGAGATTGCTTCGGCCCAATATTTTTATGGAGATTTAGACTCTGCCAACATGGTCCTTGCCATATCAATAAGAGTCTAGTTCTTCCTCTCAGCTACACCATTTTGTTGAGGGGTATATGTAGCGGAATATTGGTGTTTTATCCCCTCATTACTAAGAAATCCATTCAAGGTGTGGTTCTTGAACTCGATGCCGTTGTCACTCCTTATTATGAACACAGGGACATTGTGTTGATGTTCAGCCATGTTGATTAAGTCAATGAAGTTTTCTTGGGTCTCACTTTTTAGCTTGAAGAAATATACCCATGTGTATCTTGAGTAGTCATCAACAATCACCAAACAATATTTATTACCACCAAGACTTGCCTGAGATGGAGGACCAAAGATATCCACATGAAGGATCTCTAAGATCCTTGATACATTGCAAATGTATCTATAATTTTTGATGTTCCATGCTTGGTTTTATCCACTTTCTTGTGTTTTGTTCCAACTTTGGAGTACTTTTCATATGATTTCTTGGACTAACCTATTAACAAGAGCCACAGTGATAGCTGCCCGTTTTCTGCTGTTTTTGGTTCCAGGAAAGTCAGAAAATGAATATTCTCGGAATTGGACAGGACAAAAGCCAAAGTGCCTATTTTTCCGGAAGTCATCAAGTGCCAGAATACGAGACAGAGAAGGGCCAGGGGCCGGCCACACCACCTGGCCGCGCGGCCAGGCTGGGCCCGCGCCAGGGGGTGGTGTGGCCGCTCCCGGCACCCCCTCGGCCTCTCCTTCCGCCTATAAGTTGCCCTCGAGACGAAAACCCTAAGGACCCGATCAAAAATCCACGAAAGAGTATGTAGCCGCCGTCATCTCCATCCCTAGATCGGGAGGGATCTGAAGCTCTTCCTGGAACCCTGCCGGAGAGGGGAATTCACCCTAGAGGCCTTCTTCATCACCATGCAAGCCTCTGGTGTGATGCGTGAGTAGTTCATCCTTGGACTATGGATCCATGTAGTAGCTAGATGGCTGGTTTCTCCTCCTTTGTGCTTTCATGTTTAGATCTTGTGAGCTCTGTTCATGATCAAGATCATCTTTTTATAATCCATACATGTTGTGTTTGCGGGGATCCGATGGATATTGAGATGCTATTTCAGATTGATTATTGATTCTATCATGTCTTTGTTATTTAAGATCTTGCATGCTTTCCGTTGTTAGTAGCTATCTTGCCCAAGTAGATGCTAGCAACTCCAAGAGTTAGTATTTATGCTCGATAGTGGGTTCATGCCTCTGGGAATCTGGGGAAGTGACAGAAATCTCTAAGGTACTAGATGTGTTGTTGCTACTAGGGAGAAAACAACAATCCTTTGTTCATAGAACAATCGTATTGTTTACTTTACACGTAGTTCGTAAAGCAATAATCTGTTGCTTGCAACTTAATACTGGAGGGGGTTCGGATGATAACCTGAAGGTGGATTATTAGTCATAGATGCAGTTGGATGGCGGTCTATGTATTATGTTGTAATGCCCAATCAAGTCTCAGAGGAGTCAAGATGATTAGTATATACTTGTATTGCTTTCTCGGTGTTTATCAATTGCCCCGCTCTAATTTGTTCACCCAGCATGTTATTTATCTATGGAGAGCCACCTCTAGTGAACTATGGATCTCGGTCCTTTTACTTTACATACAATCTACAATCTTTTACTGCTTTGTGTTTACTTTCTGCAAATTTTTACTTCTTTCCATTCGATACGTTTAATCCTTTGTTTTCCGCAAAACACGGTGAGATTGACAACCTCATCGCAAGTTGGGGACAAAGTTCTGTGGTTGTGTTGTGCAGGTCTCCACATTGCTACTAGCACCGGTAGTGCGCCCTGCCAAAGCTCAGCTAGTAACACCTTTGGGGTGTTTCCTTGCTCCTACTGGTTCGATTAAACCTTGGTTTCATAACTGAGGGAAAACTTGCTGATGTGCTCATCATACCTTCCTCTTGGGGTTCCCAACGAGCTCTACATTAATCACGAGCCAGCAAAGATTTTTCTGGTGCCGTTGCCGGGGAGTCAAGGACATCTTCACAAGGGGAGTCCCTCATAACCAATCTCTTTACTTTGTTGTTTTTGTTTTGCTTAGTTTTCTTTTTTGCTTTGTTTGCTTGTTTTGTTCTTCAAAAACCCAAAAAAATTAGTTCTACAAGTTTGCTTTCTTATTTCAAAAACACACAAAAAAATTAGTTCCTTTCTTAAGTTGCCTTTATGACTAGCTCTGCTCCAATCACTATTTCATTATGGATAGCTCACTCAGTTTCCTATTTGGGAACAGTATTATGACTGCTAAGGTAATAGATGAACCACCGCCTGCGAGAACCTCCATGGAAGAAGAAATTGCTGAACCTGAAGGCTCATTAGATGAAAAAGAGGAGGAGAGTGATGGACAAAAGTAGTAAGGATCTACCCATGCCTACCTTCTAATGAGAG
Source organism: Avena eriantha (assembly GCA_910589775.1). Lineage (NCBI taxonomy): Eukaryota > Viridiplantae > Streptophyta > Magnoliopsida > Poales > Poaceae > Avena > Avena eriantha. The sequence continues at coordinate 450,372,450 of OU342745.1, forward strand.
TAACTCTTTATCCCTTACATTATTTTATTGTCCCCCATGCTTATCAAAGGAGGGTGAATGTTATGTTCCCGAGGATTCTTTTGAAAATGTTTATAATAAAGCTCTAGTGCTTGTAGATCATGAAAAGCATCCCTTATGTGATACTTATATTGTTGAGTTTATTCATGAGGCTACTGAAAATTATTATGAGAGAGGAAAATATGGTTGTAGAAGTTTTTATGGTAATGAAACACCTCTCTATGTGCTGAAAGGTTTGAAGTTACTTTTGTTTTATCTTCCTATGCCTGTCACTTTGTTCTTTGTACATTTATTTGCATACAATATTCCTATGCATAGGAAGTGGGTTAGACTTAAATGTGTTTTGAATTTGCTTCTTAATGCTCTCTTACTTCAATTCATATTTCCTATGTGAGCATCTTCTCAAATTTTCATGCCTAACTTAAAGGCGTTAAAGAAAAGTACTTGTTGGGAGATAACCCAAGAGTTTTAGTTGAGTCTTGAAAGTTATTAACTCTGTAATAACCTCTCCTTATGCTTTTTATTTGCTTTTTGTGCCAAGAGTAACCTCTAATGAGAGTGAAGTAATGATTGGGAAAGTTGCTGTCCCGAAACAGATTTCTGTGCTTCACCGTAAAAATTCCTGAGAGAGCTCTGTACGTCGGATTGAGCGGTAATTTTTTGTGCTTCTGCCCCAGGTTGTTATCTAACTTTCGTTAGTTCAACACTTTTTTGATTTGAGCAACATAAGGTCTTCTAAAAAATTCGTCTTTACCTGCTGGTCTGTTTTGACAGATTTCTGCCATTTTTGTGCATTTGCTTCTTGTTAGTTCCTTCTTGAGTTCTTTTGGGGAATTGAGATTTTTGAGGGAAGTGCTACAGTAGCTAGTGTTGTAATGGAAGTTTATTTGGTGTTAGAACTGAACCTTGGGACTTATTTATCTTGAGTGCACTAATGTTGCTAATGAGATTGTGTGAAGTTTTCTATGAAGGAAAAATTTCAGGTGTATGGAAGGAATGAGTAATGAGATGAAGGATGGACTAAAGCTCAAGCTTGGGGATGCCACGCGTGTCACCCCAAGTAATATCCAAGAAGTACAAGCGTCAAAGCTTGGGGATGCCCAAGGCATCCCTTCTTCATCAATAAAAATTCTAGGTTTCTTCCAAACGCTTCATTTTTATTGTTTCATGCACAATTGTGTTTTTCTTGGAGCGTACTCTATTTCTTTTTCGTTTTGGTTTTCGTTTGCTTTGGTTTGCTTAGTTTTCAGAATAAATTTGTTGGACCCCCTCTTTCATACATTTGGTTTGCAAATGGTTTGGTTTGGTTTGGAAAAGAGTAGGAAAGTTCATACTTATGTGGTAAAAAGAGCTCGTTTTTGACTGTGGCCTATGCTTTGTCATGTCATGCTTGATACTGTTTTGGCTTTATGCTTAGTATTCTTTGCTGTAGCATGACTTGTTATAAACAATTGAGATTGCTTAATGTGCCTTGGATGGATCATGCGTTGTTTTAGCAAATTAAAGCATAGTATGGTGGTATTCTCCTTTGATGCTTTATTTGGGTTGACTTGGCACATGCTCACACCATGTTATGACTGTCACAAGTCACCATAGCCTTTATGATCCTTTAGTTTTCAACTTGTAGTATCACTTTATTCTTTGATCAATGATATTTTGTCGCTCTGCATGATTATGGCCATTATTGCTCTCTTAGTTTGTCGCCCCCAGTCTTTTGCTAGCCTCCCCAACAAAGTATGAGTTCCACTCATGCATCCAACTCCCGAAACCAAGTTTTTCAAAAGCGTCCACCATACCTACCTACTAGCTGATGCTATTCCAAGTATATTCATGCTTTTGTTTACCTTCCACTTGTTATGAGAAAACTAGTGATTAAAGCTCTCACGAACTTGATGGCACACTTTATTTTACTGCCTCTAATAAACTTGAACCATTGGGTCCTTCTTTGTTGCGTGTATGCTTGCGCTTTATAAGATGAAATTAGCAGAACCATGTTTCATGGGGAACGCTTTCAACATCGCACTTGTACTTTGTACTCCGTTGATATCATGTTCTTTTTCTTACGGATCCCGGCCGTGTGAAATAAAAGTGGAACTTGTAAGATCATGGAGTTTGTATGTGTGTTAGAGAAATGCCTGGTCCGCTAGCCTAAGCCATGCCTAATCATGGTGGAAACTTGCAGCATCACCATAATGAGCACTCTATGAAGCATCCTCAATAAAAACCTATGCAAATAGCAAATAAAAAGATCGCCGAGATGCTCATTGTCTGCTTGCCTTGTCATTTTGATTATGGGAAAGCTCCCGTATCATGTGCAAGGGGTACCCCGTTGGCGGTTCTTAATGATACACATATACTTACAATGACAAGAGCTTTCTCGTGACTGAAGTTGAGTAGCATGAGGATCCGTCTTCGTAAGTAAGGGGCATGAGATTTCACTTTATAACTAGTCAAGCATATCCTCTTAGTTGTGTCACTTTAACCTTAACCACATTAAAAGATGCTTATGATAGGGGCAATGAGAGCTGAAAGCTACAAGTACCATAATTTTTGGAAGCTCTTTATGAGACTTGAATCCCTACTTCCTTTTACAAATGGCCTTTCTTCCACCATTATATTGAGTCTCCACCTTCTATCTTTATGCACCTACTTTGAGAGCATAGTGGCCATTCTTAGTTCTATGTGCATTGTCCCAAGACTTGTTGATTGATGCATAACTTGATATTGCTTGTTTTAAACTATTGTATCTAGTCACTCTTATGAACTTTGAAGGTGTCCTATGCATTTATATTTGCTACTCTATTGAGGGACAAGCTGAATACTATTATGTTATGTTTTCTTTATGTGAAACAAACAAACGTCTTGCAAAGCATGTTATTCATGAATCTTTTGTTTGTACCTTTTCATGTTGCATCATAGTTTCTTTGCTTATTGCTAGAACTTTGTCTTTCATGTTATGATAGAAGTACTATGATCCCAGCTTTGAATGTTTTGCAAATACTTTGATCAAGTCTTTGATGGTGCATGTCACCTCAAAAATTATTTGTTTTTATCACTTACCTACTCGAGGGCGAGCAGGAGTTAAGCTTGGGGATGTTGATACATTGCAAATGTATCTATAATTTTTGATGTTCCATGCTTGGTTTTATCCACTTTCTTGTGTTTTGTTCCAACTTTGGAGTACTTTTCATATGATTTCTTGGACTAACCTCTTAACAAGAGCCACAATGCCAGCTGCCTGTTTTCTGCTGTTTTTGGTTCCAGGAAAGTCAGAAAATGAATATCCTCATAATTGGACGGGACAAAAGCCAAAGTGCCTATTTTTCCCGAAGTCATCAAGTGCCAGAATACGAGACGAAGAAGGGACAGGGGCCGGCATCACCACCTGGCAATGCGGCCAGGCTAGGCCCGTGCCAGGGGGTGGTGTGGCCGCTCCCGACACCCCCTCGGCGTCTCCTTCCGCCTATAAGTTGCCCTCGGGACGAAAACCCTAAGGACCCGATAAAAAATCCACGAAAGAGTCTATAGCCGCCGTCATCTCCATCCCTAGATCGGGAGGGATCTGAAGCTCTTCCCGGCACCCTGCCGGTGAGGGGAATTCACCATGGAGGCCTTCTTCATCACCATGCAAGCCTCCGGTGTGATGCGTGAGTAGTTCATCCTTGGACTACGGATCCATGTAGTAGCTAGATGGCTGGTTTCTCCTCCTTTGTGCTTTCATGTTTAGATCTTGTGAGCTCCGTTCATGATCAAGATCTTCTTTTTGTAATCCATACATGTTGTGTTTGCGGGGATCCGATGGATATTGAGATGCTATTTCAGATTGATTATTGATTCTATCATGTCTTTGTTATTTGAGATCTTGCATGCTTTCCGTTGTTCGTAGCTATCTTGCCCAAGTAGATGCTAGCAACTCCAAGAGTTAGTATTTATGCTCGATAGTGGGTTCATGCCTCTGGGAATCTGGGGAAGTGACAGAAATCTCTAAGGTACTAGATGTGCTGTTGCTACTAGGGAGAAAACAATAATCCTTTGTTCATAGGACAATTGTATTGTTTACTTTACACGCAGTTCGTAAAGCAATAATCTGTTGCTTGTAACTTAATACTGGAGGGGGTTCGGATGATAACCTGAAGGTGGATTATTAGTCATAGATGCAGTTGGATGGCGGTCTATGTATTATGTTGTAATGCCCAATCAAGTCTCAGAGGAGTCAAGATGATTAGTATATGCATGTATTTCTTTCTCGGTGTTTGTCAATTGCCCCGCTGTAATTTGTTCACCCAGCATGTTATTTATCTAAGGAGAGCCACCTCTAGTGAACTATGGATCCCGGTCCTTTTACTTTGCATACAATCTACAATCTTTTACTGCTTTGTGTTTACTTTCTGCAAACTTTTACTTGTTTCCATTCGATACATTTAATCCTTTGTTTTCCACAAAACACGGTGAGATTGACAACCTCATCGCAAGTTGGGGACAAAGTTCTGTGGTTGTGTTGTGCAGGTCTCCACGTTGCTACTAGCACCGGTAGTGCGCCCTGCCAAAGCTCAGCTAGTAACACCTTTGGGGTGTTTCCTTGCTCCTATTGGTTTGATTAAACCTTGGTTTCATAACTGAGGGAAAACTTGCTGTTGTGCTCATCATACCTTCATCTCGGGGTTCCCAACAAGCTCTACATTAATCACGAGCCAGCAATCCTCTTGGACTTGATTTAGTTCTTCGACTTGTGGGGAGAATCATGCATCTTTCCTTCAACACAAGCCCTGCATACACTATCTTTGGCAAAACAAACATTTTGTTTTAGTCCAACAATATGGCCATCCTTGTGGAGACTTTGCAAAGTTCTCATGTTGACATGGGCTAGACAGCGATGCCATAACCAACCCACATCGGCCTTTCCGAATAAGCACATCACACTTGTAGTGGTTTTCCCCGAAAAGTCCACCACATACAAGTCATTTTTGACATACCCAATGAAAGATACCTTTAGAGACTTGCTCCACATGAGGACCACAATATCATTATCAATAAAGATGGCAAAGCCCATCTTTCCAAGAGCACAGACTGAAAGTAAATTATAGCCAAGGGTCTCAACAAGCATGACGTCCGCGAGAGTAATATCGTGGGCAGCCACAACCATGTCGAAACCCATTACCTTAGACTTTGACTTGTCGGCATATGCCATGGATATTTGATCATCATTTGGTCTCAACTCCTTGACACTAGATGTGCTTCCGGTCATATGACTTGTGCATCCACTATCAAGCACCCATTTTGACCCTCCGGAAGCATAGCTCTACAAAAGATCAAACTAGTTTTTAGGTACCCATTTTTCAATGGGTCCTGTTTTGTTAGCAACAAGGGTCTTGGGAACCCAAATAGAGCAAGCAATATAACCGTCAAATGGGCCAACATATTGTGCATACACATCACCATAATAATCACGCATTAAAACATAGTGATGGTTATCACTTCCCACAAAGTCATCATAATACATAGTTTTGACACTTGTGGTCTTACTACCACAATGGCCTTGTCTTTTTCTTGTGCGGTCTTGGTCTTCTTCTTCTTCTTCTTGTTCTTCTTCTTGTTCTTCTTCTTCTTCTTCTTGGCTTTGGAGACAAAGCCAATGCCCCCTTTCTCGCCATTTGGCCTCTGCTTACTTAAGAGGTCATCAATTGACTTGTTTCCTTTGGGAAAGGCGGCCTTAGCTAGCTCCCCCTTCAACCTAGCATTTTCTTCAAGTATATTCGTACAACTAGAAGGAATGAAATTACTAGGTGAAGAAATATTTGTCAATTGAGTTTGAAGCTTTTCACGAGACTTTGTGAGTAACAAGAGTTCACTCTCCAAGGCCTTGTGAGCCTTGTCCAGCATCCTAAAGTCCTCGGTAAGTTTTTCATGAACAACACCAAACTCAATCTTGTCATTTTTAGCCTTTTTATATTTAGCAATAGCATGGTCACGTTCCTTGATGAGTTTATTAATTAGGTCATTTTCTTCATCAAGCCCTTCAAGTTTAGTTTCAAGAGACATCCTAGTCTCTTGTTCTTCTTCTAGACCATTTTTTAGAGCTTCTACCTCAATCATGTGCTCTCTTCCTAATTTACATCTCTCATCAAGAAGCTCTTGTGTGTGAGAAAGTTGATTTAAGAGGTCCACAAAATGTTTCTTGTGCTCCCCTTGCAAGTTAGTCATAAACACATCAAAAGAAACTAATTCCTTTTTGACCTCAAGAGATATCTCATCATCAAATTCATCATCAACCAAGGAGGTGGGGTGTGATGATGATAATACCTCCATTCCTCTTGCCATAAGGCAAGTGACATTCTTGTTGGAGATATTCTCATTTGGAGAGTCGAAGAGGGAGAAGGTAGGTGTAGAAGTAGTGGCAAGAGCAGCCACCACTTGATGTTTCCTCTTCTTCATCTTCATCATCATCATTGTCGGAGGAGAATTCTTCATGTGTTATCAAGACAATTTCACCTGCCTTCTTGTTGGTGGGATTCTTCTTGATGAAGGGTTTCTTGAAAGGAGCTTTGGAGGTTTTCTTCAACACAAGTTTACCCCCATGATCTTCTCTTTTCTCATTGGGACAACTGGCAACAAAGTGATAGAGGTCACCACAATTGAAGCAAGTTCTCAATTTATACCCATTGCCTCTTCTCCCATTAGGGTTAGTTCTTCGTTGCATCTCCATCTTGTCCTTGGCGAGGTCTTTCCAAAATTTTCTTCCATAGAACGCCATGTATTCACCATGAGCAACCTTGACATCTTTGGGGTGGCTCATTGAAAGTGCATCATCACTCCCTTCTTCTTCATCATACTCCACAACCTTGGCCTTCAAGGCAAGATTGGCACCACTACTCATTCCAATAGCACGGGCGTCTTTGGCATTCTTGGCAACAACCTTGAAGGCGTCCATCTCTTGCATCACTTCATTGGAGGTCATGAGATGGTAGTTGTGTCTTCCTTAGAGACTCTTCAACCCAGTGGGCTCGAAGGGCATGAGTGCACTCACATACTTCCGCTTGATCCAAGCATCATCAATGTGAGAGGCACCAACATTCCTGAAGGTAGTGGATATGGATTTGAGTCTTCGATACATGTCTTCATGATCCTCACCATCCTTCATAAAGAAACCTTCAGCCTCATTGCTTAAGGCATCATACTTATTTCTTCTTATGCTCTCATTGCCAACAAACAAGTCAATGAGAGCATCCCAAGCTTCCTTGGCAGTATTGTAGTGCTCAACATGGGGAAAATCCTTTGGCCCCACTCCAAGTTGGATCATGTGCAAGGTTGTCGCATTGAGTTGGCTATTGACCACTTATCTTGTAGTCAAGTTAGTTGGATCCTCAATTTTGAGTCCTTCTTCAATAATGTTCCACAAGTCAATGCAAGAGTTGCGCACATGAGATTTCATTAAAACTTGCCATTGAGAAAAAGTATGTGCAGCTAACTTAGGTGGGTCACCTCTATTATTTATATGGGGATGAGGGATTGGAGGGTCAGGACAGTACCATCCGGGAAACACATGGTGCTCTTCCTTCCCATCACCCTTTTTGGTGGTGGAGTTAGTGGAATTATGTTCATCCCCCACCACATCACCTATTGGCTTAGCCGGAGCATTTGCCTTAGGGTTAGGTGGTGATTCCTCTTGAGAGGAAGGTGGTGAAGCTAACTTTTCCATAACAAGTCGCTCAACGAGTTGACGCAACTGTTGGATTTCGTTGCCCAAGGTAGAGCTCAAGCTTGTTTCCAAATTCTTGAGATCTACCATGGTCGGCGAGGTGCTAGCATCACCCTCTCCCTCATCTCCTGGGTTGCCCATAGTCTCTTAGGCGGTTAAGCCCGAACAAAGATTCGAGGCTCTGATACCAATTGAAAGGATTGCATGGGCACCTAGAGGGGGGGGGTGAATAGGTGCTACTTGAAATTTTACTATTTTTCAAATTAGGGTTTGACACAAAAGGTAAATTCTCTAGATTATGCAACTATGGTGAATTTACCTATATGTCAATCTAGCACAAACACTAAGAAAGAACAAGATATGTAAAGTGCGGTAAAGGATAGAAGTAACCAAAGTGGAGCACACGGGGACACAAGGATTATTTCCCACAGTTCCTTCCTTTTGAGGGGAAGTACGTCTGCGTTTGGAGAGGGGGTGGTATCAAACCACCAACACCACAAGATGCCTCCCTTGTTCTCCGGTGAACCTCACCCCAAGGGGATCGATTCATGCTTCCACTATATCGGCAACCTTCAAGGTGGTAGCTGGCACCCTTACAACAAGTTCGAGGCACACACCCACAACTTAATTGGGGGCTCCCGAATCCAAGCAAGCTGTCACACAATCAAAGACAAGCTTGTATGAATCAAATAAACTAAAACAAGGCTTAGGGTTTCCAATGAAACCCTAGAGCAAGGGGCCCTCAAGTGAATGAGGGGGAAATGAAGATCTCTCTTGGTGAATCTGTAGATCGATGCCTCCTCCTCTGATTACGCAAAGATCAACGACTTTGGGTGGTTGGATGAAAATATCTTGGAGTTTTTGTGGCTCTAATAGTGTGGTCTCCTTTTTCTAGAACGAGCAGCTGGAGGAAGGGGATGAGGTCCCCTATTTATAGGCCAAACACTTGTGAACCATTTTGCTGACCGTTGGAGACCATTCACACCGGAGACTCCGGTCTGCTAGACTAGAGACTCCGGCCCACCTCCGGTCCATCTCCGGACCGAGCATATGACTGACTTGGGCAGGGGCTTGACATCCACTACAAAAACTCTGGCGTAACTCCGGACCAGAGACACCGGAGACTCCGGTGTGTACACACCGGAAACTCCGGTCAGAGAAGTCATGTAGCATCCCATCTGTCTAACATATGTAATGCTACATGGTTTAGTAATATAATGGCTACTTACCACATATAATTGTTGCATCATAAGTATATCATGCTCATGTCATCATGCCACCTTGCATTTGAGCATCATATAAAACCCTTTTCCTTTGGTTCTTCTCTCATGTGCATTAGCAATTGTTTTTGGCTCTTGATATATTGTATTTGAATCTTGATAAATGCTTGATGCCCAAATTGAGTTGGGGGCATATCTTTTATTCAACTCAATCACCTTTCTTTGTCACCACCTTATAATTCCACCATCCTAATTACCCATGGGATTTTATTTTCTTTTGGCATTTAATCTAGCTCATGTGAGTTAGGGTGGATCCAATTCTATTTCCTTTAGCATGGCTTTACTCCATATTTTGGAATGCACATGTATAAATGCCATGACTATTTACTTTGTTTTTACAAGATTAAAACATGGCATTTAATACTTTTGCATGGGCCATGCAACCATCACCAACCTTTGATCTCCTTTGGTTTTCTTTGGTTTTTGAGGGGATCATCTTCTTGAGCTCTCTCTTTCTCTAAATCCTTTTCCACCTTGATCTTGTATCCTTGCCATGTGCATCAAGGTCTCCTTTCTCATCTACTCTCACAAGTGCATGTACCCATGTATGGTCATGTGAGATCATTTCCCTCACCACCTTTTTCTCTCATCTCTATCTCCATGTCATCACCACACACTTGGTGGAGCTTGTTATTAATCATGCTAAAACCCTACACCATGTCCTCCCCTTCCTCTCCTTCTCACCCTCCATCCATGTATGACCAAGTGTGACTATAACCAAACCCTAACACCCTACCCTATCTCACTAATCTCTCACTCTAATCCTCTCTCCAAACCCTAATATCTAACTAGACCCTAATCCCATGCAAAAACCCCATGTCGAGGCTTCCCTCTCTCCCTCTCCCTGCCAGCATGCCCCACTAGCCCTCTCTCTCCAACCCTAAACCGAGCCTCACTCTAACCCTAGCCCTAGCCAAAGCATGCCCTAGCTAACCCGACCCCTCTCTCCATTCTCTCTCTCTCTCGCTGCTCAACAGGTCCCACACCGAGCCAGCCCCTCAGCCTCGCCGTCCCCACCTGGCAGCCCTACCCGTGCCTGCCCTAGCCTTCCATGCCGAGCACATGCTCGAGAAGGACAAAGGGGGGCCGAAGCCACCTTTTTGCTTCCACCCCGAGCCCCACGGCCTCTCCTCTCTCCCTCTCGCTTTTACCTCCTTCCTAACGCCTCCTAGCCTCGCTCATTAAATGTTTTAATATGAATTCAAATCTGTTTTTAAATAACTTTAAAATTATAAATCCAAATTATACAAATGATATATGTTTTTGAATCAAAAAAAAGTGAGGAATTCAAATATGCCATTCAAAATATTATTTGAGCACTTTAAAATTTCGAGATAATTAAAATTACAATAAAAGGCCCCTTTTCTTAATAAATTAATAACTTTAAATCTGTAACTCCAAATTTGACAAATAATATGTCTAAATCGATCAGCGCGACGAGACCGTTGTATTTATGCGTTCCTTGTTCTGAATTGAAGAATGCATCATGTCATTATTAAAAATCAGAACTGTTTATGACAATAAAACTTGGCTAAATAATTAATAAAATGCTTTATTCTTGTACCACACCTCACCCTTGCCATGCTACTTTAATGCCATGTAAATTGTGCATCATTCATCATGGCATGCTTGTTTGCTTGTCGCATTTTAATTCATATGCTTGTGCACTTTATTTATGTTGGCCCTTGTTTGTTTGGTTCTTCTTCGAATAAGCGCCCAGCAGGAGAATTACCAGGATTCACAGGAGTTCTACCCAAAGCCATCTCTCGCTTCAACTGAGCTGCCAGGCAAGCACTACCACATGCTTGCATACATATAGTACCTAATGCCTCTATCTTATTCTTGCATCATTGAGTCGCGATTGCATTAAATTGAATCCCAAGTATTGCATAGCCTTTACTTTTAAACCCCACCAAAGCTTGTTCCTCCATCCCATGAGCCATTACTACAGGAGTTGTTTGAGCCATGTGAGTCGTAGAAAAGCATGTGTAGGGTATGTGAGTGTCTGACGGATAACGAGGTACCTAAACAACTTAACCTGAGTAGTAATGGCATAACTAATGAAAGAGGCACCGGTGAGCAATATCTGCTATTTGGTTTTCATGCTCACTTGTGTCCCGTAGGACCCCGAGTACTTGATTCCTGTTCCTTGATTATTCGCACTATCCACATCCGGGAGGCCTTATGGACCCCCCTGAGCCAGAGCTTGATTCATTATTATTTCTTGGGGCCACAATTAGTTTGGGGCTTTATTACTATCCTGTACTTATGCCATGTTTACTGTTTTATTTAAGATTGTGCGGGGAGCACCTGTACTGTTTAAGAATTGCGGAGTGTTTTTGTGGTATCGACAAGCCCAGTCTCATTTTCGGGTTCCCAGTCGTTTACAGCCATTGGCGCAAACCTTGAGCCCGTCTCGGAGTCAGCTAGCTTCGTTGCGGGTAGCTTAATGGGGTGGCCCCCTGAAATATTTCTGAATCCTGCGATCACTTTGTTGTGAATGTCTCGTTGGGTTTTGAGTTGGTTTTTCCGAGGTTGATCGAGTCTGTGTTGCTATTTGTGCACCCCTGCAGGGTAAAACTTTCTGAAAGTCGTGTTCGCGGTTATGGACGACTTGGAGCACAGTTTCTCGATCATAGACAAGTATAACTAAAGTACCGCTTTTAATTGGCTAAGTACCTGACTAGTAAATAGTGCAATACTCATGGAATGGTTAATAAAACTGCCAACGGATGGGGGTTGTTCATCCGCTTCCTCGCTGGTAAGCGAGGAGGAGGATGGATTTGTTAATTATACTGTTATCACTGTTGTTCTTACTTCACGGACATCCGTCTATCATTGGTTAGGCGGATGGTTAGCGAGTATCTATAGACTTGTTAGATATTATCTTTTGCTGCAATTGTGTCACCCCAGGTTGTGTCCCCTTTAGAGGCATAAAGACTTGCTGAGTACCCCTAGGGTCTCGCACGATAAATTGTTTGATTCAGATGAACCGCTGTACTCGCAAGATGGATACTGGGTGGAGGAGACGGATGATGTTAGCAACGATCACTCGGTGTAGAGATTCCAGGAACGGGGATCCGTGAGATCTGTGGGAGGGATGTGTTTATTTATGTGGCATCTTATGCCGATTTGCTTCTTATCCGTACTCGGATCTTGTTTTTCTGCTTCTGCCTGATACTCTGATGTTTGATGTATGAGGAGCTATCCAAAACTATTATATCTATCTAGGATATTTGGATCTTGCCGTATGGCGTTGCAATATTTCTATTTCTTTTAGATGGAATGGCTCTAAGGACTGTTGTATGTGGCTTGCATACATACTCACTTGTGTATGTAGTTGATCCCTTCGCCTGCCGATTACGCCGCTCGTTCTTGTCCCGATGTTCTGAAAGTGGTTAGGACGGCCGAAAAGTCTACCGTGAGTGGCCCCGGGCCCCACCAGACTTAACGACTTTCGCTCATCCAGGCATGTAACTCAGAGCATAATTCACCGAGGTAGTTACAAGTCACATGGGAGATTCTGGCTGATATTCGGTCCGTTTCCGGACCACCACATAGAGAGACCCTGGGCCAAGATCAGCACCCACACCGAGAACTCCTGGGGAAACTCCAGACCACACCGGAGACTCTAGTGTTTGCACAACAGAGACTCAATTCTGGAATCTTTAGGAAAGCATAGATTTTCCCACACTACTTTGACTTTTTCCCTTTTCAATAGATTGACCTGTAGACATTAACACACAGTAAAATGTACCTTATGTTGTTAACGAACACCAAAATAGATTAGAACAATAAATGTCCTTTCACATGGGCACCGGGAAATCCAAAGGAAACTATTGGGTGTTGATGAAGGAGTACTTTGATGTACACAACAATAGAGGCAATGATCGAATGGTGGCTTCTCTTCGACACCGTGGTCCACAATTTCCACAGATTGTCAAAGGTGATTGACATGCTTGTATTATGTTAAACGGCTAAACCCAAGTGGTACAAGTGATCGAGATAGGGTAATGTGTTCTCTATCTTGGTAAATTTATGGCTTTTATTCTCATTTGTGTTGTTAATTGGTATGTGCTTAACTTGCTTTCTCCCTTCTTGTATGTAGAACAATATTGCAGTGTAATATTTCAAGGGAAATGCCAAGAATACCAAGAGGGGAAGTTGATACTAGGAAGAGCTTCCACTTTGCATCATTGTTGGACAGAACTAGAAAATTATGAGAAGTGGAAGAATCATGATACATATGAAGTGCCAAGAAGAGCCACCAAGATCTTCGTTGCATATGCTACAATCCTTGATAGTGAGGAGCATGACGCATCAAGTGAAGAAGGCAAGAGAAGCCCCACACTCCCAACTAGGTTGATGAGCCGACCTCATGAGACTTCTTCTTTCATCACTTGTGAGCTAACCCCGTGCTTCCAAAAGCACAAAATTATTTTGTTTTTTAGTTTCCAAGCAGGTTCTCTAGGAAGGCAACCACCACGACATATCAAGAATATTCATTGAAGCAAAGGTTTTTATCCATCGAAAGAGAGGTTATTTGCACCTCAATAGTAAAGTGTGTCAACCTTGCTTTCATCAAGCTTGGGGAGGTAATAACTTCCCACACTCTCTTTTGAAAACTGCATTTTATCTTTCTTTTGGTGATCTGTTCAAACTTGGTTCTTGCAAAAGCCTAGCTTGGGGAAGTTACTCCTGCATGTGTAGAGTCTTGTGCAATGTTCTGATTCAATAAAGTTTATTTTTGCAATCATGTATCCCACTACTTGAATGCTTTCTTAGGCATGTTATGTTTCATATTTATATAAGGGATGCACTTGCTTTTGTTACGCTTCATAAGAGTTGAGTTAGAACTTTGATACACTTTGTTCAAATCTGTATCGAGCTTGAGAAGTGTGATCATCTTTAATACATTGCCTTGATTTCTACACTAGAGACGATCAAATACAATAATACAAGGTTTCCAATTATGACTCGTGCAATGTTCAATTGTCTTGAGAGTTTAACCTTATAGATACTCAACCCCATAGATATAATGATAGACTTGATAGCTGTAACACCCCAGCATTAGAGCTTAGAAATAAGCTAAGATAAGGTGTGTGCATTGCATTCATGCATAGAAAATCTGGATAATTTTCGCGCTTTTAAATAAAACTTGTCAAAGTGATTGAAGCTTCTCTTAACTTGGTGGAACTGAAGTAGATCATCAAGTTGATTGCGATAAGTTTCAATATGACCTTTGCTAAAACCTTATCTTTGGGTAATATAATTTGATCTAAGGGTAGATCAAATGTAATAAAACTAAGTCACAACACACTACTTAACAAGGAGTACTAGATCTCCTAGAGATCATGGCATGCTATTCCATATCACAACTCAAGGATGAATACTTAATCTTCTAAAAATGATATCAAGGTATTACCTACAACAAACCCTGAATACCAAGTTAAGTATATAACTTAAGTAAAGAAACCCATAACTAAACCTTGATATACTTGATTGCCATAGTTATTCCTACCATGAGAACCATGGTAGTTTCTAAACGCTAACTCTTATTACAAATAGAGTAGGAAAGGAAGTCAAGCCAAGACAGCACATATCCTTAATATGATATTAAGAGGTGACATTCCTATTTAACCAAGTCCTAGTGTCAGTTGATCATCACAGTTGAGTAACCAATTATTGACCTAGAACTTATTAGCCTTTAGCTTTGACCTATTATGTTAACCTTGCAAAGACCTTAAGTAATTTAATAAGAAGGAGGAACTAGATATGGTTGAGTGTACCGTCATCAATGGAATGTGATCCTTAGTGGAGAACCAACCATTGGATGTTGGAGGAGTTAACTCACTCATGAGTTAACTATAAGGAGTATCTAAACCTAAGAATTAACTAATACTTGAGAAGTTATAAGAAAGCTAGTAGTGTTAGAGTATCAAGTAATAACCTTGTTAAGCCAAGTAGGTATAAACCTAAAGTAAGCTTCCTTAATAAGATAAATCCTATGGAGGGACTAGTACACGTCCTAGTAAGCTGAATCATCTAGCTTGATCATTAGAAGTCAAGCTAGGGTGTGATCAAGTATATAACATAAGTTGTAGGAGTAGTTTAAGGCATAGTAGTTTAACCAAGCTAATATAAGAAAAACTTGTATTATGGGGAGTAGTACCATACCCATCCCAGAGGATTGATATCACATGTGATATAGAGAGAACTAAAATCTTGCAAGCCTTGAAAGTAGTGGCAAGGTTATTGCAAAGGAGTTAATGTATGAAGTTAGAAGTAGCTACCTTGATGGATTCATCAAGGGTAGTTAGATAATGGAAGTTATGTATTAGAGTATTGATGAAGAATGTGTATGTTGAAGTGGCATGACCATGTCATCATATGATGATTGATATGGTGGAGTCAGATGATTGACTTAGTCAGGAAGGTGTGATCTTTGTGAATAAGATAAGAGAGATATATAGAGTATATTTAGGAAAGGAATTCCATAACTATGATCTAAGATTAGTGATGTATTAAGGATAAGAGTTCTTGAGATATCCTTAACCAAGATCATATTAAACCAAGACAAGACCCACATTTACCTCTTTGTCCAAAACCCTAGAATGAAGTTGGTAGAGGAACCATTTCTTATTTCTGGATAGCCATTAAATAATAACTCTTGGACAATTAAAGCTTCCAAGAGATGATTAGAGAACCAGATGAGTGTTATGGATGAAAGCCTTGTTTGCTTTATTATCATAAATCTTAATAGAAACCAAGTTTTATAAACTAGCAAGATCACCTTAGGAAGAAATCTCAATAGCTCATTCTAAGTGAGATATGATTCCTGGTCACAAAACATAAAGGGAAAATCTCTTAGTCTTTAACCTTCATCCATATTCAAAATAGGATGTGAGTTTATTAAATTCCTAAAAGCTCATGATAACCACTAGAAAGTGAACATCTTCATTAATGATTGTTATTAATACATAAAGAATTAACCAAGATGGTTCTATGATAATTCTAAACACTACTATTCAAGTAGAACTTATTTAGGGAAATCTCCAAGTGTTGAGAACCATAAAGTTTAAATCACAATAAGAATAATAAAGCTTATAATTAAGCAAGACTTAATAATCTAAAAAAATAAGTTTCTAACATATTTTAGAGAATTTCAAGCACCCAAGCATTTACAAAATGTTTAGTACATATTCACAAAGTATTACAAATGGAATTCAAACTTTAAATAGATAGAGAAATCAAAAACATAATAAGAAATCAAAAACGAAATAGGAGTATTTCTCGCCATAGCCCAACTTGTCTTCCCTCTATTTAACGTCCACAAGCAGCAGCAACCGCCACACCGGCCCGCAACAGCAGTCCAACTTTCCTCTCTCTCTCTCGCCGAAAGGTGGGGCAGTGGATGGACTGCGGGTTGAGTTTGAAAATGCGCCAAGGGGTTTTCTACAAAATAAGCGCTTCGTCGTCTTCCTCGCTCGCTGGAAGCAGCTGCGTGGCCGCGCGGCTACCGTCGATCCTCCGTCGTGTTGTGATGCTCGCCGCTGTTGTTGGGGGGAGAAGATAAGACCGCCGCGTCGTCCTCTGCTTCCTCATACGAATCTCATCCCCTCTCACGCCCTCTAGAGCAAACCCCCTTCTCCGCCGAAACCCTAGCCATAACTCGTCGTTGTTCCGGCCGTTTCCGACCGTCCATCGCCTCGCCGAGGCCACCGGTAGAAACGTTGGCGTGTCCTTGTTCGTCATCGACAAGCCAAGCAAGCAGGCGCTCCACGAGTGGCGTGGAATCGAGCTTGAAGCTTTGCCGTCTTCTGTCGTTGCCGTCATCAATTCGCCGCCATCTGACCTTCCAACGCTTCACCGACCATATCAACGGCATCCCGGTGAGCCAATGGTGCTTAGGCACATTGATGCGCTTGACTTTCGATGTAGAGCTCGTTGGGAACCCCAAGAGAAGGTACGATGAATATAGCAGCAAGTTTTCCCTCAGTTATGAAACCAAGGTTTAATCGAACCAGTAGGAGCAAGGAAACACCCCAAAGGTGTTACTAGCTGAGCTTTGGCAGGGCGCACTTCCGGTGCTAGTAGCAACGTGGAGACGTGCACAACACAACCACATAACTTTGTCCCCAACTTGCGATGAGGTTTTCAATCTCACCGTGTTTTGCGGAAAACAAAGGATTAAACGTATTGAATGGAAAGAAGTAAAAGTTTGAAGAAAGTAAACACAAAGTAGTAAACTGTTGTAGATTGTATGTAAAGAAAAAGGACCGGGATCCATAGTTCACTAGAGGTGTCTCTCCTTAGATAGATAACATGCTGGGTGAACAAATTACAGCGGGGCAATTGACAAACACCGAGAAAGCAATACATGCATATACTAATCATCTTGACTCCTTTGAGACTTGATTTGGCATTACAACATAATACATAGACCGCCATCCAACTGCATCTATGACTAATAATCCACCTTCAGGTTATCATCCGAACCCCCTCCAGTATTAAGTTTTAAGCAACAGATTATTGCTTTACGAACTGCGTGTAAAGTAAACAATACAATTGTTCTATGAACAAAGGATAGTTGTTTTCTCCCTAGTAGCAACAGCACATCTAGTACCTTAGAGATTTCTGTCACTTCCCCAGATTACCAGAGGCATGAACCCACTATCGAGCATAAATACTAACTCTTGGAGTTGCTAGCATCTACTTGGCCAAGATAGCTACTAACAATGGAAAGCATGCAAGATCTCAAATAACAAAGACATGATAGAATCAATAATCAATCTGAAATAGCATCTCAATATCCATCGGATCCCCGTAAACACAACATGTATGGATTAGAAATAGATGATCTTGATCATGAACGAAGCTCACAAGATCTAAACATGAAAGCACAAAGGAGGAGAAACCATCCATCTAGCTACTACATGGATCCGTAGTCCAAGGATGAACAACTCACGCATCACACCGGAGGCTTGCATGGTGATGAAGAAGGCCTCCAGGGTGAATTCCCCTCTCCGGCAGGGTGCCGGGAAGAGCTTCAGATCCCTCCCCCTATCTAGGGACAGAGACGACGGCGGCTACAGACTCTTTCGTGGATTTTTGATCGGGTACTTAGGGTTTTCGTCCCGAGGGCAACTTATAGGCGGAAGGAGAGGCCGAGGGGGTGCTGGGGTCGGCCAGACCACCCCCTGGCGCGGGCCAAGCCTGGCCGCGCGGCCAGGTGGTGGCCCCTGGCCCCTCTCCGTCTCGTATTCTGGCACTTGATCCCTTTCGGAAAAATAGGCACTTTGGATTTTGTCTCGTCCAATTCCGAGAATATTCATTTTCTGACTTTCCTGGAACCAAAAACAACAGAAAACAGGCAGTTGGCACTGTGGCTCTTATTAATAGGTTAGTCCAAGAAATCATAATAAAAGTACTCCAAAGTTGGAACAAAACACAAGAAAGTGGATAAAACCAAGCATTTAACATCAAAAATTATAGATACATTTGCAATGTATCAACATCCCCAAGCTTAACTTCTGCTCGTCCTCGAGTAGGTAAGTGATAAAAAGAAATAATTTTTGAGGTGACATGCACCATCAAGGACTTGATCAAAGTAATTGCAAAACATTCGAAGCTGGGATCATAGTACTTCAATCATAACATGAAAGACAAAGATCTAGCAATAGGCAAAGAAACTATGATGCAACATGAAAAGGTACAAACAAAGATTCATGAATAACAATGCTTTGCAAGACGTTTCATTGTTTCACATAAAGAAAACATAGCATAAAAGTATTCAGCTTGTCCCTCAATAGAGTAGCAAATATAAATGCATAGGACACCTTCAAAGTTCATAAGAGTGACTAGATACAATAGTTTCAAACAAGCAATAACAAGTTATGCATCAATCAACTAGTCTTGGGACAATGCCCATAGAACTAAGAATGGCCACTATGCTCTCAAAGTAGTGCATAAAGATAGAAGGTGGAGACTCAATATAATGGTGGAAGAAAAGCCTTTTGTAAAAGGAAGTAGGGATTCAAGTCTCATAAAGAGCTTCCAAAAATTATGGTACTTGTAGTTTTCAGCTCTCATTGCCCCTATCATAAGCATCTTGAAGGTGATTAAGGTTAAAGTGACACAACTAAGAGGATATGCTTGACAAGTTATAAACCGAAATCTCATGACCCTTACTTACGAAGACCGATCCTCATGCTACTCAACTTCAGTCACGAGTAAGCTCTTGTCATTGTAAGTATATGTGTATCATTAAGAACCGCCAACGGGGTACCCCTTGCACATGACACGGGAGCTTTCCCATAATCAAAATGACAAGGCAAGCAGACAATGAGCATCTCAGCGATCTTTTTATTTGCTATTTGCATAGGTTTTTATTGAGGTTGCTTCATAGAGTGCTCATTATGGTGATGCTGCAAGTATCCACCATGATAAGGCATGGCTTAGGCTAGCGGCCCAAGCGTTTCTCTAAAACACATACAAACTCCATGATCTTACAAGTTCCACTTTTATTTCACACCGCCGGGATCCGTAAGCAAAAGAACATAATATTAACGGGGTACAAACTACAAGTGCAATGTTGAAAGCGTTCGCCATGAAACATGGTTCTGCTAATTTCAACTTATAAAGCGCAAGCATATACGCAACAAAGAAGGACCCAATGGTTCAAGTTTATTAGAGGCAAAAAGTAAAGTGTGCCATCAAGTTCGTGAGAGCTTTAATCACTAGTTTTCTCATAACAAGTGGAAGGTAAACAAAAGCATGAATATACTTGGAATAACATAAGCTAATAGGTAGGTATGCGGACTCTTTGGAATAACTTGGTTTAGGGAGTTGGATGCATGAGTGGAACTCATACTTTGTTGTGGAGGCTAGCAAAAGACTGGGAGCGACAAACTAAGAGAGCAATAATGGCCATAATCATGCAGAGCGAAAAAACATCATTGATCAAAGCATAAAGCGATACTACAAGTTGAAAACAAAAGGATCATAAAGGCTACGGTGACTTGTGACAGTCATAACATGGTGTGAGCATGTGCCAAGTCAACCCAAATAAAGCATCAAAGGAGAATACCACTATACTATGCTTTAATATGCTAAAACACCACATGATTCATCCAAGGCATACTAAGAAATCTCAATTGTTTATAACAAGTCATGCTACAGCAAAGAATACTAAGCCTAAAGCCAAAACAATATCAAGCATGGCATGACAAAGCATAGGCCACAGTCAAAAACAAGCTCTTTTTACCACATAAGTATGATCTTTCCTACTCTTTTCCAAACCAAACCAAACTATTTGAAAACCAACGTATGAAAGAGGGGGTCCAACCAACTTATTTAGAAAACTAGGCAAACCAAGAATACTAAAAACCAAAACGAAAACGAAAAGGAAGACGCTCCAAGAAAAACACAACTGTGTATGAAACAATAAAAATAAAGCGTTTGGAAAAACCTGGATTTTTATTGATGAAGAAGGGGATGCCTTGCGCATACCCAAGCTTTGATGCTTGTACTTCTTTGATATTTCTTGGGGTGTCACGCGTGGCATCCCCAATCTTGAGCTTTAGGCCATCCTTCATCTCATTACTTATTCCTTCCATACACCTGAAATTTTTCCTTCATACAAAACTTCACACAATCTCATTAGCAACATTAGTGCACTTAAGATAAATAAGTCTTAGGGTTCAGTTCTAACACCAAATAAACTTCCATTAGAACACTAGCTACTTTAGCACTTCCCTCAAAAAGTTGAATTCCCCAAAGGAACTCAAGAAGGAACTAACAAGAAGCAAATGCAGAAAATGGCAGAAATCTGTCAAAACAGAACAGCAGGTAAAGACGAATTTTTTCGAAGCCATTCTGTTGCTCAAATCAAAAAGTGTTGAACTACCGAAAGTTATATAACAACCTGGAGAAGAAGCACAAAAGATTACAGCTCAATCCGACGTACAGAGCTCTCTCAGAAATTTTTACGGTGAAGCACATAAATCTGTTTATGGACAACAACTTTCCCAATCATTACTTCACTCTCATTAGAGGTTACTCTTGGCACAAAAAGCAAATAAAAAGGATAATGAGAGGTTATTACAGAGGTAATAACTTCCAAGACTGAACTAAAACTCTTGGGTTATCTCCCAACAAGTACTTTTCTTTAACGCCTTTAAGTTAGGCATAAAAAATTGAGAAGATGCTCTCATAGGAAATATGAGTTGAAGTAAAAGAGAGCATCAAGAAGCAAATTCAAAACACATTTAAGTCTAACCCACTTCCTATGCATAGGAATCTTGTATGCAAATAAATGCACAAAGAACAAAGTGACAGGCATAGGAAGATAAAACAAAAGTTACTTCAAAACTTTCAGCACATAGAGAGGTGTTTCATTACCATAAAAACTTCTACAACCATATTTTCCTCTCTCATAATAATTTTCAGTAGCCTCATGAATAAACTCAACAATATAACTATCACATAAGGAATGATTTTCATGATCTACAAGCACTAGAGTTTTATTATAAACATTTTCAAAAGAATCCTCGGGAACATAACATTCACCCTCCTTTGATAAGCAAGGGGGACAATCAAATAATATAAGGGATAAAGAGTTACTCTCATTAGAAGGTAGGAATGGGTAGATCCATTCTTCCTCCTTTTGTCCATCACTCTCGTCCTCTTTTGCATCTAATGAGCTTTCAGGTTCAGCAATTTCTTCTTCCATGGAGGTTCTAGCAGGCGGTGGTTCATCTATTACCTTAGCAGTCATAAAACTGTTCCCAAATAGGAAACTGAGTGAGCTATCCATAATGAAATAGTGATTGGAGCAGAGCTATTCATAAAGGCAACTTAAGAAAGGAACTAAATTTTTGTGTGTTTTTGAAATAAGAAAGCAAACTAAGCAAACAGAAAACTAAGCAAAAGAAAAACAACAAAGTAAAGAGATTGGTTATGAGGGACTCCCCTTGTGAAGATGTCCTTGACTCCCCGGCAACGGCGCCAGAAAATCTTGATGCGCTCGACTTTCGACGTAGAGCTTGTTGGGAACCCGAAGAGGAAGGTACGATGAATATAGCAGCAAGTTTTCCCTCAGTTATGAAACCAAGGTTTAATCGAACGAGTAGGAGCAAGGAAACACCCCAAAGGTGTTACTAGCTGAGCTTTGGCAGGGCGCACTTCCGGTGCTAGTAGCAACGTGGAGAGGTGCACAACACAACCACATAACTTTGTCCCCAACTTGCGATGAGGTTGTCAATCTCACCGTGTTTTGCGGAAAACAAAGGATTAAACGTATCGAATGGAAAGAAGTAAAAGTTTGAAGAAAGTAAACACAAAGCAGTAAACAGTTGTAGATTGAATGTAAAGAAAAAGGACCGGGATCCATAGTTCACTAGAGGTGGCTCTCCTTAGATAGATAACATGCTGGGTGAACAAATTACAGCGGGGCAATTGACAAACACCGAGAAAGCAATACATGCATATACTAATCATCTTGACTCCTTTCAGACTTGATTTGGCATTACAACATAATACATAGACCGCCATCCAACTGCATCTATGACTAATAATCCACCTTCAGGTTATCATCCAAACCCCCTACAGTATTAAGTTGCAAGCATTAGATTATTGCTTTATGAACTGCGTGTAAAGTAAACAATACAATTGTTCTATGAACAAAGGATCGTTGTTTTCTCCCAAGTAGCAACAACACATCTAGTACCTTAGAGATTTCTGTCACTTCCCCAAATTACGAGAGGCATGAACCCACTATCGAGCATAAATACTAACTCTTGGAGTTGCTTGCATCTACTTGGCCAAGATAGCTACTAACAACAGAAAGCATGCAAGATCTCAAATAACAAAGACATGATAGAATCAATAATCAATCTGAAATAGCATCTCAATATCCATCGGATCCCCGCAAACACAACATGTATGGATTACAAATAGATGATCTTGATCATGAATAGAGCTCACAAGATCTAAACATGAAAGAACAAATGAGGAGAAACCAGCCATCTAGCTACTACATGGATCCGTAGTCCAAGGATGAACTACTCACGCATCACACCGGAGGCTTGCATGGTGATGAAGAAGGCCTCCAGGGTGAATTCCCCTCTCCGGTAGGGTGCCGGGAAGAGCTTCAGATCCCCCCGATCTAGGGACAGAGACGACGGTGTCTACAGACTCTTTCGTGGATTTTTGATCGGGTACTTAGGGTTTTCGTCCCGAGCGCAACTTATACGCGGAAGGAGAGGCCGAGGGTGTGCTGGGTGGGCCAGACCACCCCCTAGCGCGGGCCCAGCCTGGCCGCGCGTCCAGGTGGTGTGGCTGGCCCCTGGCCCCTCTCCGTCTCGTATTCTGGCACTTGATCCCTTCCGAAAAATAGGCACTTTGGCTTTTGTCCCGTCCAATTCCGAGAATATTCATTTTTTGACTTTCCTGGAACCAAAAACAGCAGAAAACAGGCAGCTGGCACTGTGGCTCTTGTTAATAGGTTAGTCCAAGAAATCATAATTAAAGTACTCCAAAGTTGGAACAAAACACAAGAAAGTGGATAAAACTAAGCACGGAACATAAAAAATTATAGATACATTTGCAATGTATCAACATCCACAAGCTTAACTCCTGCTCGTCCTCGAGTAGGTAAGTGATAAAAAGAAATAATTTTTGAGGTGACATGCACCATCAAGGACTTGATCAAAGTAATTGCAAAACATTTGAAGCTGGGATCATAGTACTTCAATCATAACATGAAAGACAAAGATCTAGCAATAGGGAAAGAAACTATGATGCAACATGAAAAGGCACAAACAAAAGATTCATGAATAACAATGCTTTGCAAGATGTTTGTTTGTTTCACATAAAGAAAACATAGCATAAAAGTATTCAGCTTGTCCCTCAATATAGTAGCAAATATAAATGCATAGGACACCTTCAAAGTTCATAAGAGTGACTAGATACAATAGTTTCAAACAAGCAATAACAAGTTATGCATCAATCAACTAGTCTTGGGACAATGCCCATAGAACTAAGAATGGCCACTATGCTCTCAAAGTAGTGCATAAACATAGAAGGTGGAGACTCAATATAATGGTGGAAGAAAAGCCTTTTGTAAAAGGAAGTAGGGATTCAAGTCTCATAAAGAGCTTCCAAAAATTATGGTACTTGTAGTTTTCAGCTCTCATTGCCCCTATCATAAGCATCTTGAAGGTGATTAAGGTTAAAGTAACACAACTAAGAGGATATGCTTGACAAGTTATAAACCGAAATCTCATGACCCTTACTTACGAAGACCGATCCTCATGCTACTCAACTTCAGTCACGAGTAAGCTATTGTCATTGTAAGTATATGTGTATCATTAAGAACAGCCAACGGGGTACCCCTTGCACATGATACGAGAGCTTTCCCATAATCAAAATGACAAGGCAAGCAGACAATGAGCATCTCAGCGATCTTTTTATTTGCTATTTGCATAGGTTTTTATTGAGGATGCTTCATAGAGTGCTCATTATGGTGATGCTGCAAGTTTCCACCATGATTAGGCATGGCTTAGGCTAGCGGCCCAGGCGTTTATCTAAGACACATACAAACTCCACGATCTTACAAGTTCCACTTTTATTTCACACCGCCGGGATCCGTAAGCAAAAGAACATAATATCAACGGGGTACAAAGTACAAGTGCAATGTTGAAAGCGTTCCCCATGAAACATGGTTCTGCTAATTTCAACTTATAAAGCGCAAGCATATACGCAACAAAGAAGGACCCAATGGTTCAAGTTTATTAGAGGCAAAAAGTAAAGTGTGCCATCAAGTTCGTGAGAGCTTTAATCACTAGTTTTCCCATAACAAGTGGAAGGTAAACAAAAGCATGAATATACTTGGAATAGCATAAGCTAATAGGTAGGTATGGTGGACTCTTTGGAATAACTTGGTTTAGGGAGTTGGATGCATGAGTGGAACTCATACTTTGTTGTGGAGGCTAGCAAAAGACTGGGAGCGACAAACTAAGAGAGCAATAATGGCCATAATCATGCAGAGCGACAAAACATCATTGATCAAAGCATAAAGCGATACTACAAGTTGAAAACTAAAGGATCATAAAGGATATGGTGACTTGTGATAGTCATAACATGGTGTGAGCATGTGCCAAGTCAACCCAAATAAAGCATCAAAGGAGAATTCCACTATACTATGCTTTAATATGCTAAAACAACGCATGATTCATCCAAGGCACATTAAGCAATCTCAATTGTTTATAACAAGTCATGCTACAGCAAAGAATACTAAGCCTAAAGCCAAAACAATATCAAGCATGGCATGACAAAGCATAGGCCACAGTCAAAAACAAGCTCTTTTTACCACATAAGTATGAACTTTCCTACTCTTTTCCAAACCAAACCAAACTATTTGAAAACCAACATATGAAAGAGGGGGTCCAACCAACTTATTCAGAAAACTAAGCAAACCAAGCAAACTAAAAACCAAAACGAAAACGAAAAGGAAGACGCTCCAAGAAAAACACAAATGTGCATGAAACAATAAAAATAAAGCGTTTGGAAGAAACCTGGATTTTTATTGATGAAGAAGGGGATGCCTTGGGCATCCCCAAGCTTTGACGTTTTTACTTCTTGGATATTTTCTTGTGGTTTCACGCATGGCATCCCCAAGCTTGAGGTTTAGTCCATCCTTCATCTCATTACTTATTCCTTCCATACACCTAAAATGTTTCCTTCATACAAAACTTGACACAATCTCATTAGCAACATTAGTGCACTTAAGATAAATAAGTCTCAAGTTTCAGTTCTAACACCCAATAAACTTCCATTAGAACACTATCTACTGTAGAACTTCCCTCAAAAAGCTCAATTCCCCAAAGGAACTCAACAAGGAACTAACAAGAAGCAAATGTAGAAAATGGCAGAAATCTGTCAAAACAGACTAGCAGGTAAAGACGAATTTTTTCGAAGACCTTCTGTTGCTCAAATCAAAACGTGTTGATCTAAAGAAAGTTAGATAACAACCTGGGGCATAAGTACAAAAAATTACAGCTCAATCCGACGTACCGAGATATCTCAGGAATTTTTACGGTGAAGCATTGAAATCTGTTTCGGGACAGCAACTTTCCCAATCATTACTTCACTCTCATTAGATGTTACTCTTGGCACAAAAAGCAAATAAAAAGGATAAGGAGAGGTTATTACAGAGGTAATAACTTCCAAGACTCAATAAAACTCTTGGGTTATCTCCCAACAAGTACTTTCCTTTAACGCCTTTAAGTTAGGCATAAAAAATTGAGAAGATGCTCACATAGGAAATATGAATTGAAGTAAAAGAGAGCATCAAGAAGCAAATTCAAAACACATTTAAGTCTAACCCACTTCCTATGCATAGGAATATTGTATGCAAATAAATGTACAAAGAACAAAGTGACAGGCATAGGAAGATAAAACAAAAGTTACTTCAAAACTTTCAGCACATAGAGAGGTGTTTCATTACCATAAAAACTTCTACAACCATATTTTCCTCTCTCATAATAATTTTCAGTAGCCTCATGAATAAACTCAATAATATAACTATCACATAAGGCATGCTTTTGATGATCTACAAGCACTAGAGTTTTATTATAAACATTTTCAAAAGAATCCTCGGGAACATAACATTCACCCTCCTTTGATAAGCAAGGGGGACAATCAAATAATGTAAGGGATAAAGAGTTACTCTCATTAGAAGGTAGGCATGGGTAGATCCATTCTTCCTCCTTTTGTCCATCACTCTCCTCCTCTTTTTCATCTAATGAGCTTTCAGGTTCAACAATTTCTTCTTCCATGGAGGTTCTAGCAGGCGGTGGTTCATCTATTACCTTAGCAGTCATAAAACTGTTCCCAAATAGGAAACTGAGTGAGCTATCCATAATGAAATAGTGATTGGAGCAGAGCTAATCATAAAGGCAACTTAAGAAAGGAACTAATTTTTTGTGTGTTTTTGAAATAAGAAAGCAAACTAAGCAAACAGAAAACTAAGCAAAAGAAAAACAACAAAGTAAAGAGATTGGTTATGAGGGACTCCCCTTGTGAAGATGTCCTTGACTCCCCGGCAACAGCGCCAGAAAATCTTGATGCGCTCGACTTTCGACGTAGAGCTCGTTGGGAACCTCAAGAGGAAGGTACGATCTATATAGCAGCAAGTTTTCCCTCAGTTATGAAACCAAGGTTTAATCAAACCAGTAGGAGCAAGGAAACACCCCAAAGGTGTTACTAGCTGAGCTTTGGCAGGGCGCACTTCTGGTGCTAGTAGCAACGTGGAGACGTGCACAACACAACCACAGAACTTTGTCCCCAACTTGCGATGAGGTTGTCAATCTCACCGTGTTTTGCGGAAAACAAAGGATTAAACGTATCGAATGGAAAGAAGTAAAAGTTTTAAGAAAGTAAACACAAAGCAGTAAACAGTTGTAGATTGTATGTAAAGAAAAAGGACCGGGATCCATAGTTCACTAGAGGTGGCTCTCCTTAGGTAGATAACATGCTGGGTGAACAAATTACAGCGGGGCAATTGACAAACACCGAGAAAGCAATACATGCATATACTAATCATATTGACTCCTTTGAGACTTGATTGGGCATTACAACATAATACATAGACCGCCACCCAACTGCATCTATGACTAATAATCCACCTTCAGGTTATCATCCGAACCCCCTCCAGTATTAAGTTGCAAGCAACAGATTATTGCTTTACGAACTTCGTGTAAAGTAAACAGTACAATTGTTCTATGAACAAAGGATCGTTGTTTTCTCCCTAGTAGCAACAGCACATCTAGTACCTTAGAGATTTATGTCACTTCCCCAGATTACCAGGGGCATGAACCCACTATCGAGGATAAATACTAACTCTTGGAGTTGCTAGCATCTACTTGGCCCAGATAGCTACTAACAACGGAAAGCATGCAAGATCTCAAATAACAAAGACATGATAGAATCAATAATCAATCTGAAATAGCATCTCAAGATCCATCGGATCCCCGCAAACACAACATGTATGGATTACAAATAGATGATCTTGATCATGAATGGAGCTCATAAGATCTAAACATGAAAGCACAAAGGAGGAGAAACCAACCATCTAGCTACTACATGGATCCGTAGTCCAAGGATGAACTACTCACGTATCACACCGGAGGTTTGCATGGTGATGAAGAAGGCCTCCAGGGTGAAGTCCCCTCTCCGGCAGGGAGCCGGGAAGAGCTTCAGATCCCCCCTGATCTAGGGACAGAGACGACGGTGGCTACAAACTTTTTCGTGGATTTTTGATCGGGTACTTAGGGTTTTCGTCCCGAGCGCAACTTATAGGCGGAGGGAGAGGCCGAGGGGGTGCTGGGGTCGACCAGACCACCCCCTGGCGCAGGCCAAGCTTGGCCGCGCGGCCAGGTGGTGTGGCTGGCCCCTGGCCCCTCTCCGTCTCGTATTCTGGCACTTGATCTCTTCCGGAAAAATAGGCACTTTGGCTTTTATCCCGTCCAATTCTGAGAATATTCATTTTCTGACTTTCCTGGAACCAAAAACAGCAGAAAACAGGAAGCTGGCACTGTGGCTCTTGTTAATAGGTTAGTCCAAGAAATCATAATAAAAGTACTCCAAAGTTGGAACAAAACACAAGAAAGTGGATAAAACTAAGAATGGAACATCAAAAATTATAGATAAATTTGCAATGTATCACACATCTCTGCTTGTTCTCTCTCGATCTGGTTTGTCCCTGCCAGGATCATCCGAAAGCACAGCCGCTAGCCACCATCGTCTGCTGTGCTCCAGCGACCAAAATTCGGCTGCACAACTATCAGCCGACCCGCAGTGGCTGTCCGCACCTAACCAGACCATCCTCACGATGCTGCAAACCCCCGATCAACAGATCAATGCATGATCTGGAGGATCATTCCCGGTTGACGTCAGCGTGACATCACGCTGATGTCATATTTTTTTATAATATCTGTTATTGTTATTTTCCTATAAGTGGTAAATACCTAGAATGTGACGTGGCTAGTGGCCCATTAGTTAGTGACTGTGCTAGGAATAGCCCCGGTGAGAAAAGCCCTCACCTTATGATGTCATCAGCATTATCTCATAAACCTATTTAATGTTTATTTTTAATTTTAACAAAATGGTTAAATCTTATAAGTTCAATATATTTTGTTTTACAATCTAGAAAAGTGTATATAATATATCAAAATTCTCAGAAAAATAAAATCTATAATTTAACTTTATTATCAAACATTATTGTATTACCTAGTTAAATAATTAATATTTAATAAAGATTTTATAAGTAATAATACTTTGAAAATTCATATTCTAATATTGGTAAATGAGAAAAATGTAAATAATATATCAAAAATCTTAGAAAAACAAAATAAAGACTTATAAATTTGTTTTATACATTTTTCTATCACTTAACTAATATTTAGTATTTATTAACTGTTTATAAAGTGGTAAAACTTATAAAAATCATATCTTATTATTTAAAAATCACAAAAATACATATAATATACCAAATTGATCACAAAAATAAAAGCTACAGCTTAAAAATGTCAAATATAACTTTTAAAATAAAATAAAAGGTAAACATCTAATTAATCTTATTAAAACCTTTTTCTTTTATTTTAATTCCTTAAAAATATATAAATCTTTACATTGCCTTTAACATTATTTATTTAAAGTCTAAAAGTGTAATAACAAGTACAAGTTATGTTTAAGTAAAGTTAAGATAGGTCTAACCAATTCAAGTTATACTTACTATAACTACCATTTAGGATTCAGTAAGTCTTACTCTCCAAAATGTTTTATCAATAAAATCATCAAGATTTCAGTACTAATTCTTTTACAAGTTTGGGAATCCACTTTAAAAGATAAACAAAGTATTTAACATAGTGTCATTCCCATGTTTATAGAAATAAGAATTAATTCTATAATAAGTAAGTGATTCTATTCACTTATAAAATCAAGAGAACACCACTTCCATAAAAGCATAATACTTTTGTCTCACCTTCATAAAGTGTTAAAAGTCTCCACTTGCTAGTGGAATAGTTATTCAAAAATACCAATTGTTTCCTAGTTTAATACTTGTAATTAATAAAAAACCTTAAAGTGTTAGCTTGAAGTTTAAATACTTGTTACTTTGTAAAGTAATATTTACCTCAAAAGTTATTCTTTTAAGAAACATTAAAAGTAATCCTTGGACACTTCTTTAAAATCTCTAATTGATTCTTAATCTTGTTTAAGAAATATTTCAGATACCATGCTCCGTTTGAATGCTTTAGTATTATATGCTACTTGTTGTACTTACATATTGTTTCACACACTCTCACAAGCCTTAACAAGAAGCACATGTGTAAAGCTGATGTAAAAGTACAACACATTCCAAAGAACTCATCACAAACTCCAAATCCTAGATTAGATATGATTATTCCGGGGATTCGCGTTTATCAAACCACATTACATTACTTATGCATGATTGCATATTGCGTCTTCAAACATTAGTCCTTACTGGACCAATGATGTTATTTTCAGAATTTGGATCTTCTATGTCTCGAAGACCGTGAGTGCATAATCTTGCAATCACAAAAGGAAAGTTCACACCTTGCTCATGTCCTTTGATTATTTTCTATCAAATGCTTGTCACTCAAATGTTGTCATCACCTGCATTTCAAAAAGTTCAGAAAATACTATTTTCATAATATTATGATTATGGATTATTTACCAAATGGTAATAATCTATTGATACAGTTCCAGTGGTAAAGGAACATAATATCTAGGACTTAACAGTCAATGTCGCCAGTGATTCTAGCACTGTATATTACGCGTCAACCATAAGACTTGGAATGGGACGAGAAAGTCAGTTGTATCTTCTCCCTTTCGCATGCACGGATGACCTTATCGTGAGGCTGTTGATTTCTCATGGAGAATCCAGCACATGGGTGGGACCCCTTCGTTCGCCGCGATCTTGGTGTCTAGATTATTTGTACATAGTTGTCTTGGGTCAGAGTTTACCATAGCTGATGGTGACCGCCAGACAGAGCTGCTTACAGACTCTCCGAGAGGCTACCCAAAGAGTAACCGTGGTAGTTGTCTCAGGGGATCGTGTCTTCATGCGGGGTGACGAAGAGGGCAGTACTAGTTTGGATCTTAGACTGGGCCCCATACCAAGGAAGTGTGGACAAGCTCGTGGCTTGGTTGTGCAACAAGGCTAAGTTCTCTTATGGGAAAAGTGACGCACCTCTGTAGAGTGTAAGAATTGTGACATGTTACTCCCTATTCTGGGAAGGAGCTACGAACGCGGCAGGAAAGGAACCCCATGAAGGTTCTGGTTAACCTGTGAAGACTGTCGGACATAGTTTTCAGAATAAAAGCAACCTTTGAAGAAATGTTTACGAAAGCCTGCATTGCCTACGACCTGTGGTCTGTGGCTGTAGAGATAATGCATCATACACTCCTTTTTAGTGAACTTGTTGAGTACGCCCGTACTCAACCGTATCTTCTTAACCCTTGCTACATCTCGGAGTAAGCAAAGGAGTTCCCAAGCAATAGTCCACTTTGAAGAGTTAAAGATAACAAGTGGAAGTCAATGGAGTCAATGACCACACTAGAAGCTATGGAGGTCAAGTTGAAGCGTAGAATATAAATAAATTCCCAAAAAACTAGAACCTACTTCTGTAGAACATTGCTATAGAAGCAATGGCAAACCATATATATATACATATATCTTAGTAGTAGTACTCCTAGGATAGACTTCGAGTTGTTCTTTCTGGTTTTCTTCTACATAATATTCCTCACTGTTTCGAGGAATTTTCCTGGATCTTTTCTAATGTGATGTATGTAATCTAAAGTCATGTCTTGGACCCGCGATGTTTTTGTTGTAGCACTCTGAGAGATATAATACTAGTGGAACGGTGTTTCATCGGTGTTATGTCAAACGACTATAGTGTACTACATCATGTAGTGGTATGCTTGGTCACCGCAATAGCACCCTTGAAAGGAGTTGTTTGAAGGAAATGAAATTTAGTAGTGATCGAGGTGCATGCAAAAACTGAAAGTTGTGAGTCAAAAGTATGAAACTGCTTAAAGCTTGTCTACAAATTGTGATGCACACCCTTGGGATGCCAACAACTCCTCTAGGCTTTGAATGATCTATGGTACGACCCCTGATTCCGGCTATGAGTTGATGACATTAGTAGGAACTGCTACGAATGGGCAAAATTATTCGTACTCTTAAGGGTTGTGCAAAATGTTGCTAAGGTCATCAATGACTACTATTTGAAACTATTATGGAAACCAAATGAACCACCTAGAAGTTTTAAGCATGGCCTCATTACTATTAAATGGAATTTCTTGAAAGATAATGAATAGAAAATAAGTATTTGTATAGACTTGATTTATTTATGTGGGAGTTAATGAGACACTCCATTTTTTATGCTTCTTTTAACATGATCTCTCACACTTAATATATAAAAATATAAAGGCTCATTAGGAGGATCACAAGTTTGCTTTCAAGTTAGATTAACTTTTGACATGGAGCATTGAAGTTGTGAGTGATGTTTTATGGATTGACATCATTGAGCTTGTGTTGCCTTGTATGAATATGTTCTATCTTACTTTGATCTTGCAGTGAAAATAAGAATACAAGGCAACGATCTTCTATGGTAAGCTAGATGATTACATTAATTTTTATCAACTCTCTTGCTTAAGGACGAGGAATGGTTAGCTTGGGTATGTAGATTAGTGCAAATATGATGCATATTTAAGCATACAAATTATTCATATTGTCACTCATCACATGCTATATCTAGCTACAACTATGTCCATTATGATGATTGATAGTTCTCATTCATTCTCATATGTACTTTGCACAACTAGTAGTTTTAGTAGGATTTTATTATGTTTCCTTGTCTTTAACTTGTGTGTAGGTGCTATGGACAATCATGGATAAAAGGAGCCAAGAGGATTCAATATGGAGAATTTACAAGCGTCAAACTTAGCCATATGAGATGTGGAAAATTCATATTTTTCTATCATATCATACTACCGATCCAAGACCATGGTGTTGTATCCCTCGTCCATACAAATCCAGCGAGCCAAAGAATACCTCATTCGGGGTCCGTATGAAGAAATAGCGGCCAAAACACCGCATAGTACCGAGGTTAATGACCCACGATACACACAGAGCCCTCCCATACCGTATTGGAGACACTTCACTGATGTCCACCGGACGGGATATAGTTCAATGAGTTCCATGTCCACCGCTCTAGACCAGCTACACGGGCGTCGCCATTCATTGTACCAGATCTGCCTTAGCGATCTCCCCCACCGTGCTCAAGTTGGCATCGATTGTCCTAGATCTACTTCCCCGACACCAACAACCACTAACGAGGGTTGAACTCACCAATGCCCATTGTTATGGACTTGGGTTTTGGAGAAGGAGGGAGCACTGGAGGCATCAATCGGCTAGCAAACAAGCACACAGGGACGCAAGGTTTACCCAGGTTCAGGCCTCGTAGAGGTCTCTACTCCTGCTTGTCTGCTCTTGGAATTATCGAGGGAGTCGAAAGTTACAGGGGTGCGCAGATGCAATCGGCCGAGGTTGTGGAAACTAGGGTGTGCGTCCAGCGCTCCTGTTAGGAGTAGCCCCCGAGTGCTTGGTTCAGTCGAAGACTCGAGTAAGGACTAAAGTAGTCAAAATGTTCTCCTGCTAGAGTTGATGACGTCGGTGCTGACGATGAGATGACCTCAGTTGCCCACGTGAGCGGCTTTGATGGGACGTGACGAGTAATGGGTCCCACTTTCTGAATTCGACTTGACTTGGACTTGACCGGGCGTGCGTAATCTCCGTGTGTAATGGGAGTAGTGGGGGACGGTTCGTGGTTTACCCTTGCCACACATCAATGTCGATGTACGCCACGCGTCTGGTAGATTATCTTCTGGCCGTTGGATGACATCTGCTAGGAAGTTTAGTAGGGGCACACCATGCGGTAATTTCCCCACATCTCTCTTCTTGCTTGCGCTCCTTCGCCATTGCTGCCTTGCCGCTCCTTTGCACACATCTCTTCCGTGGCACTGGACCAACTCCGCGTCTTCCCTAGATACTTCATGCGCTCACATGGCCAGCGCAAGATGGGCAAGAAGAAGGGAGGTGCCGCCGCTGGATCTGCGGCTACCATTGTTGCTACCAAGAAGAAGGGAGCCGCCGCCACTAGGGGAACCAACGTCGTTGGTGCTAGGAAGAAGAAGGGCATGGGGACTCGCATCACCAATGGGTCGTGGCGCCAGTCCGTCATCAAGCCGTCGGAGCTGTTCACCCAGAGCTAGGACGGGGCGCTTTCTGCCGTGGAGGATGACTCGTGCATTCCCGGCAATGAGGTAATCCCCAGTTCTCCTGCGGGTTTTCGAGTGATGTTCCTTGCGTTCATCATTAGTGGTGTTTCTCTCCCCTTGCATCCGTTTGTTAAGGGTCTCATTTGCTTCTATGGGCTCCATCTCCATCAGCTGACCCCCAATTCTATCATCCACATTGCTTGCTTCATCACTCTTTGTGAGTGCTGGCTCGAAATCGAGCCACACTTCGGCCTCTTCAAGAAGCTCTTCAATATCAAACGTCAATCGGCGTCGGGTTCAGTAGTCTACGACATAGGAGGCTGCAGTATCCACATCGATTCCAACGTCACCTACTTCACAATCAAGCTTACTGCATCTATCCAAGGATGGAGGGAGAAGTGGTTCTACATCCACGACCAGAAAGCAGATGGAGAGCACTACGGACTCACACCCTTCGATCCGGTGGCACCTTGCAAGTGGAGGAGGTCGTGGAAGAACATTGTGATGCCCACCGAAGTCGAAGAGACAAAGGCCCTCTATCAGCGTGTCTGTGACCTCGAAAAGCGCATAGGAAAAGAAGTAGGCGGTGCGGAGCTTATTCGCCCTTGGATGCGTCACCGGGTTCAACCTCTGCAGGCCAGGGCGCACCTGATGTTTTGCTGGACCGGTGCTGGTGATGCCACTCACATTTCTGCGGAGGGCATCTCTTCGAGTGAAGTGGACTGGAGGTTACGACTGCTGACTAAGTACTCCGGCAAGGAGGATCTCCCGGGTAACTCAATCGTGCCTCCATTCTGCACCAGCAATCCTCCGCCTGAGGTGTATTTCTCTTCAGAGTTTCTTGTTTTTTCAATTGCTTGTAGGTGCTTTTGTATAGTGAGGCTTTTCCTGTTGTTAGGACTGCGCCGTGGCTGCCAACTTGCCTCCTCGGCCTGAAGGAATTATTCCTCATGAGGAGGATGAAGATGACGAGTCGGGCCTCGAGTCTAGTGACCACGGGACTCGCAAACGCTCCCTGATAACCCACAAGTATAGGGGATGAGGTGTAGAATTTTCGATAAGTAAGAGTGTCAAACCCAACGAGGAGCTAAAGGTAGGATAAACGTTCCCTCAAGTTCTATCAACCACTAATACAACTCTATGCACACTAAACGTTTGCATTATCTAGGAAATAAAACTAGAGCAACAATACGAGTACTAGAGATAGCTTTGCATGATAATAAATAACAAGAAAGTAAAGCTAGTTGATGCAGCAACAAAATACACTAAACTAACAAAACCATGAGTGTGGAATAGTGGTGGTAATTGTGATGGCTTTGTCCAAGTTTAAATAGCGAATAGATCGGGTTCATTGTCTTCGATGCAGTTTTCTATGTGGGAGAGGCTAAATATACATGCGCTTCACTACTTGGAATTACATGCACTATATGATTGGATTGTTAGCAAACATCCGTAACTACTAACAATGCATTAAGGTTTCCCCAACCATATCCTTAAGTTTAATGGTCCTCTTACTCCCATATGTGCAACGTTCCGGTTCGCGTCCTCAGGTTTCGGTCACTCCGGCAGAACTCCTCCCTTCCTTTTACACATACTACAAACCCTATGATGTTTAATCCATGCGCGCAGAAATATAATGGACATCAAAGTACTGTACCATATCAACATACAACTCTAATGAACCAAAGATGTTTAACCATTCAATCTAAGAACAAAGAAACTACACAAACATGACATAGATCATAGGATTATAACTTATAGCATCAAATACCATGTTTACATAGGATGGTACAGAGGTTTGTGGGAGGATGAACCATTGCATACTAGGAGGATTAGGTGATGGAGATGGTGGTGAAGAGGGCGGCGGCGCGGGGGACTCCTTCCCCGCTGCTGGTATCATGGGGGAGGACCGCCCCTTAGCCCCCTTCTTTCATGGCTTATTGGGAGCCCTCCCCCATAGAGATGGGATCATGGGGGAGGCAAAAATGTGGCTTTGGCGGCTGCAAATTCGTGGGTGGAGTTGTCTTGGGTGAATTAGGTTTCCTCCCTTCATATAGCTTCTCGGATTCCTGTCACCCTATCTTGGGCTGCAGTAAATCGGGCCTAGCGGGCCCGTCCGGACACGGAATCTGCTAAATTTTATGTCCAAAATGCTTGTCGCGAAATTTCCAACAACTTTTTAGTTGAGCAGGTTTCCGTTTGACACCGTCTTCGACCCGAAACTTGACCATCTTCAAAAAGAGTTCTGAGACAAATTTCTGGAAAAATCCCAATTTGACTCCAACAAGGTTTCCACTTGTATTCTTGGTAATTCCTACACATCAAAATGTAAAACAAGAACATTGTGCACTTTTGCAAATATTAGTAGGTTAGTACAAATAAATCATAAACTTTATACAAAAAGGAGTGTCAAAAGCATATTATTAGCATAAAACCATCAAAATTATAGATACATTATGGACGTATCAACATCCCCAAGCTTAGTTACTGCTCATCCTCGAGTAGGTAAACGATAAAAACAATATAATTTTTGAGGTGACATGCAGACAACACAATCTTGATCATCATTATTGTAAAAGCGTTGATACTTGAGATCAAAGGTACTCTAAACATGAACATGAAAGATAGAGTTCTAACAATATAGAAACTATGTTGTAACATGAAAAGGTACAAACAAAAGATCATGAATAACAATGCATTGAAAGATGTTTGTTTTTTTCACATATAGAAAACATAATAAGAGTGGTATTCAGCTTGTCCCTTATGATATAGCAAAACATAAATGAATAAGACACCTTCAAAGTTCATAAGGGTGACTAGATACAAATAGTTTAAGAACAAGCAATATTAAAGTTATGAATCAATCAACAAGTCTTAGGACAATGCACATTAAACTAAAAATGGCCACTATGCTCTCTCAGTAGGTGCATAAAGATAGAATATGGAGACTCAACATAAAGTAAAAGAAAGGCCTTCATAGAAGGAAGCAGGGATTCAAGTCTCATAAAGATCTTCCAAAAATTATGGTACTTATTAGCTTTCAGCTCTCATTGCCCCTATCATAAGTATCTTGAAGTGATTAAGGTCAAAGTGAACAAACTATGGAGTATATGATTGACAACGTATAAGTTGGCAATCTCATGTCCCTTGAATACGAGGGCCGCTCCTCATGCTACTCAAGTTTAGTTACCGGTAAGTTTTTTGTCATAGTAAGTACATGTGTATCATAGAGAAACTCCAACCCCTTGCACATGATACATGAGCTATCCCATAATCAAAATGACAAGGAAAGCAGACAATGAGCATCTCAACAATCTTTTTATTTACCTTGGGAAAATGGTGCTTTTTTCTCTCTTTCCTCTTTTCTGATCTTTTTTTTTCTTTTTCTCAATCTCTATCTCTTGTTTTATAAGAAGAATGTGTCATAGATTGCTCACTATGGTGATGCTGAAAGTTTCCACCATGATTAGGCATGTCTTAGGCTAGCGGCCCAGGCGTTTCTCCAACACACATACATAACTCCATGGACTTACAAGCTCCCCTTTCATTTCACACCGACGACATCCATAAACAAAAGAGCATGATGTCAACTGGGTACAATGTACAAGTGCAATGTTGAAAGCGTTCCCCATGACAGTATGGTTTTGCTAATCCTAATAAGTGCAAGAATATACAACATAGATGACACAATGGTTCAAGTTTATTAGGGGCAAGAAAAGTAAAATGTGCCATCAAGTTCGTGAGAGCTTTAATCATTAATTTTCACATAACAAGTTTAATTCGGAAGGTAGATAAAAACATGAATATACTTGGAATAGCAAATGCTAATAGGTAGGTATGGTGGACTCTTTGGAATAACTTGGTTTTATTTAGAGTTGGATGCATGAGTGGAACTCATACTTGGTATGGAAGCTAGCAAAAGACTGGGAGCGACCAACCAAGAGAGCTATAATGGCCATAATCATTCAAAGCGACAAAACATTATTAATTAAAGCATAAAGTGATATTACAAGAAAAAAAAATATGATCATAGAGGCTATGGTGACTTGGTATAGTCTTAACATGGTGTGAGCATGCGCCAAGTCAACCCAAATAAAGCATCAAAGGAGAATACCACAGTATTATGCTTTTGAATGCTAAAACAACGCATGATCCTTTCAAGGCACATTAAGAAATCTAAATTGTTTGGAACAAGTCATGCTACAACAATAATCACTAAGCATAAAATCAAAACAATATCAAACATGACATGATAAAGTCTAGGCCACAGTCTAAACAAGCTCCTTTTGTACCACTTATAAGCATGAAGCTTCCTACTCTTTTCCAATCACCAATCAACTTATTTAAAACCACATATGAATGTAGGGGTCCAAACAATTTTTTTAAGCAAACCTAACAAAAGAAAACTAAAAGCAAAAAAAAGACGCTCCAAGAACGACGCAATTGTGCATGAAACAATAAAAATGAAGTGTTTGGAAGAAAACCTGAGATTTTTATTGCTGAAGGGGATGCCTTGGGCATCCCCAAGCTTTGACGCTTGTACTTCTTGAATATTTCTTGGGGTGACACGGGTGGCATCCCAAGCTTGAGCTTTTGTCCATACTTCATCTCATCACATTGTTCTTCCCTAAACTTGAAAATTTTCTTCATACAAAACTTCACACAATCTTCATTAGCGACATTAGTGTATTCAAGATAATAAGTCTTTAGGTTCAGTTTCAACATAGGTAAAACTTTCATTAAAACACAAGCTACTGTAGCAATTCCTTCTAAAAGCTCAAGTGCAAAGAGAACTCAAAGAGAAAGAGATTAAGAGGCAAATGCAAATAATGGCAGAAATCTGTCAAAACATACCAGCAGGTAAAAACCGATTTTTTCAAGAACTTTCTGTTGCTCAAATCAAAAAGTGTTAAAGTAACGAAAGTTAGATAAAAACATGGGGCATAAGCTCCGACAATTACATCCCAATCCGACGTACAGAGTTTTTTCACGATTTTTTACAGTGAAGCACAAAATTCTGTTTTGGGACATCAACTTTCCCAAGTCTTACTTCTCTCTCATCAGAGATTATACTTGGCACAAAAACGAAAATAAAAGGATAAGGATCGGTTGCTACAGAGGTAACAACTTCCAAGACTCAAAGAAAACAAATGTAACTGGTGTTTGATGCTAAGACAAATAAATAAAAAGATAGAAACGCTCCAAATTTATTCAAGTTTCTATGCTGCTCAAAAAACAAAGTTTAAAGATTTGCAAACCGAGGGGTTGTTGAAGAAACTTTTAGCCATTCTTCAATTTCTCGGTGTGGTATTTCTTATTCTTTGTGAAAAAATTTCAACACCAAAACTTTCCCATTCTTTTCTGCGGTTTTTAACTGAAAAATTTCCATGAGAAGATTTGTTTTGGTTTCATAGGCATGAACACAAGTGTTCAAGGTCGACCCACACTTAACCATTACTCATCTTTCCAATCACTTTCCTTTTTGAAAATGTTTTTCGGTAACAAGTACAACTAATTTTTTTGTAATTCGCATTCCCTATCCATACTAAGACAGAGACCAACTTAAAACTGAAAGTAAAAACTACTTAGAGATAAAGCAAACAAGTGCACACAAGAATATTCACCCACACGCTATTGCTCACCGGCAACGGTGCCAGAAAAGGTCTTGATAACCCACAAGTATAGCGGATCATGTGTAGCCTTTTCGATAAGTAAGAGTGTCGAACCCAACGAGGAGCTAAAGGTAGGATACATGTTTTCTCAAGTTCTATCAACCACTGATACAACTCTACGCACACTAAACGTTTGCATTATCTAGGAAATAAAACTAGAGCAACAATACAAGTACTAGAGATAGCTTTGTGTTTTCATGTCACTATGCTGATACTTTGTGTTCTTCAAATGTCATCAGCGTAAGCTTTGACGCCTAGGCCTTGCGCCGTGCAGATGCCTTGGCTGGCGTCGTGGCTGTAGTCGAGGACCGCAGTGTCTGATACATTGCAAATGTATCTATAATTTTTGATGTTCCATGCTTGGTTATATCTACTTTCTTATGTTTTATCCACACTTTTGAGTACTTTTCATATGATTTCTTGGACTAACCTATTAACAAGAGCCACAATGCCAGCTGCCTGTTTTCTGCTGTTTTTGGTTCCAGGAAAGTCAAAAAATGAATATTCTCGGAATTAGACGGGACAAAAGCCGAAGTTATTATTTTACCGAGGGACATTGGAGCCAGAATACGAGACGGAGAGGGGCTGGGGGCCGGCCACACCAACTAGCCACGCGGCTAGGCCTGGCCCGCACCAGGGGGTGGTCTGGCCGCCCTAGGCACCCCCTCGGCCTCTCCTTCTGCCTATATATTACCTATGATACGGAAACCCTAAGAACCCGATCAAAAAATCCACAAAAGAGTCTGTAGCCGCAGTCATCTCCGTCCCTATATAGGGAGGGATCTGAAGCTCTTCCCGGCACCCTGCCGGAGAGGGGAATTCACCCTGGAGGCCTTCTTCATCATCATGCAAGCCTCCGGTGTGATGCGTGAGTAGTTCATCTCTGGACTACGGGTCCATGTAGTAGCTAGATGACTGGTTCTCCTCCTTTGTGCTATCATGTTTAGATCTCGTGAGCTCCGTTCATGATCAAGATCATCTATTTGTAATTCTGCATGTTGTGTTTGCGGGGATCCAATGGATATTGAGATGCTATTTCAGATTGATTATTGATTCTATCATGTCTTTGTTATTTGTGATCTTGCATGCTTTCCGTTGTTAGTAGCTATATTGGCCAAGTAGATGCTAGCAACTCCAAGAGTTAGTATTTATGCTCGATAGTGGGTTCATGCCTTTGGTAATCTAGGGAAGTGACAGAAATCTCTAAGGTACTAGATGTGCTGTTGCTACTAGCGAGAAAACAACAATCCTTTATTCATAGAACAATCGTATTGTTTACATTACACGCAATTCGTAATGCAATTATCTATTGCTTGCAACTTAATACTGGAGGGGGTTCGGATGATAACCTGAAGGTGGATTATTAGTCATAGAGGCAGTTGGATGGCGGTCTATGTATAATGTTGTAATGCCCAATCGAATCTCAAAGGAGTCAAGATGAGTAGTATATGCTTGTATGCTTTCTCGATGTTTGTCAATTGCCCCGCTGTAATTTGTTCACCCAGCATGTTATCTATCTTAAGGGCAGCCACCTCTAGTGAACTATGGACCCCGGTCATTTCTTTTACTCTCAATCTACAATCAACTGTTTACTGCTTTGTGTTTACTTTCTGCAAACTATTACTTCCTTCCATTCGATATGTTTAATCCTTTGTTTTCAGCAAAACCTGTGAGATTGACAACCTCATCGCAAGTTGTGGACAAAGTTCTGCGGTTGTGTTGTGCAGGTCTCCACGTTGCTGCTGGCACCGGTAGTGCGCCCTGCCAACGTTCAACTAGCAACACCTTTGGGGTGTTTCCTTGCTCCTACTGGATTGATAACCTTGGTTTCGTACTGAGGGAAAACTTGTTGCGGTGCTCATCATACCTTCCTCTTGGGGTTCCCCAACGAGCTCGATAGATTTTGGGCCATCAGTGTCTCCCTCCAAGATATGCTTGGGAAGGCCAAGTGTGTGCCGAGCCACCTCCAAGAGGACATGATCCCCAAGGCCAGCTTCTGGTAGTGCGGGTACTGCTATTTTGTTGGTGTGAGCACCTCGCTGACGTAGTAGACTGGGTGTTGTACCCTCATGGACTTTATTTTCTTCGGCTCGCTCCACCACTATCACAGTGCTGACCACTTGGTAGGTGGCGGAGATGTATAGCAACAACAGATCCTTTTCACGAGGTGTCACCAATACGGGCGAGGTGGACAGTAGACGCTTGAGGTCTTTGAATGCTTCTTGTGCTTCGTCTGTCCACACGAACTTATCAGCTTTACGGAGAAGTTGGTAGAAGGGTAGTGCCTTTTCGCCCATTTGACTGATGAACCGACTGAGCGTCTCGATTCACCCAGCCAGCTACAAGATGCCTTTTTACGTTCTTCAGCTTCTCGATGGCCAGTATGGCCTTTATTTTCTTTGGGTTTGCCTCGATCCCTCTCGCGGAGATGAGATACCAAAGTTGTTGCCCAGATGGTACACCGAAGGCGCATTTGTTCGGATTGAGCTTGATCCGATAGCGATCGAGGTTATCGAAGGTCTCGCGGAGATCGTCGAGTAAAGCGGCTTCCTCTTTGGTTTTGATGACGATGTCATCGACGTAGACTTGGATATTGTGACCAAGTTGGTTCTTGAGGCAGGCCTGCATACACCGCTGATAGGTGGCTCTTGCGGTTTTTAGCCCGAAGGGTATCGTGTTGTAGCAGAACACACCAAAGGGTGTCGTGAACACCGTTTTCTCCTAGTCTTCCTCTTTCATTCGAATTTGATTGTAGCCTAAGTAGGCATCGAGAAGGAGAGGCGCTCACATCCCGTAGAGGATTCGATTATTTGATCGATCCGTGGCAACAAGAAGTGATCCTTCAGGCAGTGCTTGTTCAAGAAGGTGAAGTCCACACACATCCGCAGGATATCCGTGTCCTTTTAAGGCACAAGCACCGGATTTGCAAGCCAGGTGCTTTCCTTGATCTTGCATATGAATTTTGCGTCGAGGAGTCTGTTGATTTCCATACCGATCGCTTTTGCTCTTGGTTGAGACAGTCACCATATTTGCTTGACTAGCCTTGCATCTGGATTCACATTGAGTGAGTGCTCGGCGAATTCCCTGGGAACTCCT
This sequence comes from Avena eriantha, assembly GCA_910589775.1. Lineage (NCBI taxonomy): Eukaryota > Viridiplantae > Streptophyta > Magnoliopsida > Poales > Poaceae > Avena > Avena eriantha. The sequence continues at coordinate 450,415,580 of OU342745.1, forward strand.
GGCATGTTCGCTGGACACCAAGCGAAGATTTCCCAGTGCTCACGGAGGAATTCGACGAGCGCGAGTTCCTATGCGGGACTCAAGTTGTTGGTGATGAGATCCGTCTTGGTCGGGTCCGTTGGGTGGACCTGTACTTTCTTGGTGTGCACCGACCTGTCGAAGGATTGGTCGGCTGAGCTTGGCTTGCTCAGGGGAGGTACACTGTTGTCTGTCGATTCCTTTAATCTCGCGAGTTCCTCTTGCATGCCGAAGGACTAGGAGATTCTATTGAATTTCCTATCATAGCTATCAGACCTCTTGAAGCTTCCGTGGATTGTGATGATGTCGTTTGGGCCCGGCATCTTCATTTGCAGGTAGGCGTAGTGTGGTACGGCCATGAACCTCGCGAACGCGACATGTCCGAGGATGCAGTGGTACTGTGAAGGCCAGTCGACAACTTCAAAGTCGATGCACTCTCGCTGAAAGTTTTGCGGCGTGTCAAAGATGACGTCGAGGTTGATCTTGCCCAGGGGGTACACGCCCTTCCCTAGGACGATGTCGTGGAATGTCATGTATGAAACTTCTAGACATGTCAGAGGGATCCTCATTGCTCGCAAGGTACTCGTGAACATGAGGTTGATGCCGCTTCCGCCGTCCATGAAGACGCGACTCATCTCGAATCGTCTGATTTGTGCCTCGAGCACTAGGGGACAGTGGCCCGAGCGAGGTACTTGACGCGGGTGGTCGCTCTTGTCGAAGGTAATGAAGGAATAGCTGCCACTGAGGTACTCAGTGGTGGAGGGCGGAGAATTCATCGCCAGATTTACTTGGCGAGTGATAGATTTATGTACTCGATTTGAGGGACGACCCTTCTGGATCATTCCCATATTCCCAAGTGGTCGGGAGTATGGTTCGCCTCCATGATTCTGGACTGGTGCAACCGCAGGTGGTATCAGACTTGGTGGTGGTGGAGGAGATCCATGTGCCACAGCGCCCGGGGCAGCTTCGTAGCCTTGGTTAATCGTGTCGCGATTCATCTGGACCAGGCCCTCATGGAGCTTGAGGAATTCACGACAGTCCTTTAGGAGGTGGCTGGACTTTTTCTTGCCATCGTGTTTGTCGATGTAGAAGTGCACGTTGGATGGTCTGGACAGTTTGTCCCGGATGGATGTTGTGGGTGCCTCATCACGAGTGCGACACTGCCACACTTGCGTGGTTTTCCCGCTATCGCGGTATCCACCGCTGTGGTACCCGTTGTTGCGGTTGTCGTCATGTTTGTCGGCGTAGCCAGCCGCGACCCTGTCGACCTCTTCGCGGTCCTCATAATCGCGCATTCAATGTTTTCCTCAGTGATCGCGTCTACACTCGAGGTCATCGTCATCATTGGAGTACGCATGGTTTTTCACCGAGTCCTCTCCATCAGGTGGTCGATTGTTTTGGGCTTCGAGCGACCCATCTCGTCCCTGAGCTCTCTGCGGCGCACGCCGCTGTTGAAGGCATCGATTGCACGATCCTCGGAGATGTCTTCTGCAGAATTCTTGATAATGGACCATCTCTGGATGTATGAGCACAGCGACTCGCTAGACCTTTGGTGGCAGCCTCTTAACTCTTCGATTGATGCGGGCCTTTTGTAGGTGCCCTTGAAGTTTCGCACGAAGTTGTAGACCAGCTCTTCCCAGCTATGAATGGATCCACGCGGCAGGTTATTAAGCCACGCTCGAGCAGCACCTTGCAGCTGTAGCTGGAGGCATTGCATCGCCGTACTCGAGCTTCCGCCATGTAGCCTGATGGAGGAGATGTGATTGATACATTGCAAATGTATATATAATTTTTGATGTTCCATGCTTGGTTTTATCCACTTTCTTGTGTTTTTTTCCAACTTTGGAAGACTTTTATTATGATTTCTTGGACTAACCTATTAACAAGAGCCACAGTGCCAGCTGCCTGTTTTCTGTAGTTTTTGGTTCCAGAAAAGTCAGAAAATGAATATTCTCGCAATTGGATGGGACAAAAGCCAAAGTGACTAATTTTCCGGAAGGTATCAAGTGCCAGAATAGGAGACGGAGAAGGGCTGGAGGCCGGCCACACCACCTGGCCGCACGGCCAGGCCTGGCCCGCGCTAGGGGGTGGTCTTGCCGATCCCAGCACCCCCTCGGCCTCTCCTTCCGCCTATAAGTTGCCCTCGGGACAAAAACCCTAAGTACCCGATCAAAAATCCATGAAAGAGTCTGTAGCCGCCGTCATCTCCATCCCTATATCGGGAGGGATCTGAAGCTCTTCCCGGCACCCTGCCGGAGAGGGGAATTCACCCTGGAGGCCTTCTTCATCACCATGCAAGCCTCCAGTGTGATGCGTGAGTAGTTCATCCTTGGACTATGGATCCATGTAGTAGCAAGACGGCCGACTTCTCCTCCTTTGTGCTTTCATGTTTAGATCTTGTGAGCCCAGTTCATGATCAAGATCATCTATTTGTAATTCTTACATGTTGTGTTTGCGGGGATCCGATGGATATTGAGATGCTACTTCAGATTGATTATTGATTCTATCATTTATTTGTTATTTGTGATCTTGCATGCTTTCCGTTGTTAGTAGCTATCTTGGCCAAGTAGATGCTAGCAACTCCAAGAGTTAGTATTTACGCTCAATAGTGGGTTCATGCCTCTGGTACTCCGGGGAAGTGACAGAATTCTGTAAGGTACTAGATGTGATGTTGCTACTAGGGAGAAAACAACGATCCTTTGTTCATAGAACAATTGTATTGTTTACTTTACACGCAGTTCGTAAAGCAATAATCTGTTGCTTGCACCTTAATACTGGAGGGGGTTCAGATGATAACCTGAAGGTGGATTATTAGTCATAGATGCAGTTGGATGGCGGTCTATGTATTATGTTGTAATGCCCAATCAAGTCTCAAAGGAGTCAAGATGATTAGTATATGCATGTATTGCTTTCTCAGTGTTTGTCAATTGCCCCGCTGTAATTTGTTCACCCAGCATGTTATCTATCTAAGGAGAGCCACCTCTAGTGAACTATGGATCCCGGTCCTTTACTTTAGATACAATCTACAATCTTTTACTACTTTGTGTTTACTTTCTGCAAACTTTTACTTCTTTCCATTCGATACGTTTAATCCTTTGTTTTCCGCAAAACACGGTGAGATTGACAACCTCATCGCAAGTTGGGGACAAAGTTCTGTGGTTGTGTTGTGCAGGTCTCCATGTTGCTACTAGCACCGGTAGTGTGCCCTGCCAAAGCTCAGCTAGCAACACCTTTGAGGTGTTTCCTTGCTCCTACTGGTTCGATTAAACCTTGGTTTCATAACTGAGGGAAACTTGCTGCTGTGCTCATCATACCTTCCTCTTATGGTTCCCAACGAGCTCTACATCAATACCGCCATCAAGCATTTTTCTGGGCGCCGTGCATTGAGCCATCAAGCGATTTTCTGGCGCCGTTGCCGGGGAGTCAAGGACATCTTCACAAGGGGAGTCCCTCATAACCAATCTCTTTACTTTGTTGTTTTTGTTTTGCTTAGTTTCTTTTTGCTTTGTTTGCTTGTTTTGTTCTTCAAAAAAACACAAAAAAATTAGTTTTACTTGTTTGCTTTCTTATTTGAAAACCCCAAAAAAATGACTACTCTTGAAAACACCAAGTTGTGTGACTTCACTAGCACCAACAATAATGATTTTATGAGCACTCCTATTGCTCCACCTATGGCAGAAAATACTTTCTTTGAGATAAAACCTGCTTTGCTCAATCTTGTTATGAGAGAACAATTTTCTGGTATTGGTAATGAAGATGTTGCTTCCCATATAAATAACTTTGTTGAACTTTGTGAGATGCAAAAGCATAAGGATATAGATGGTGATATTATTAAACTGAAATTGTTTCCTTTCTCTTTGAGAGGAAAAGCTAAAGAGTGGTTGAATTCCTTAACTAGGAATAGTATTAATTCTTGGACTAAGTGCAAAGATGCTTTTATTGGAAAATACTATCCTCCTGCTAAGATTATATCCATGAGAAGTGAAATAATGAAGTTTAAACAAATAATGAGCATGTTGCTCAAGCTTGGGAAAGAATGAAATCTTTGGTAAAGAATTGTCCCACTCATGGACTGACTTCTTGGATGATCATCTAAACTTTTGATGCAGGATTGAACTATTCTTCAAGTAACCTATTGGATTCAGCTGCTGGAGGTACCTTTATGACCATCACTTTGGGTGCTGCAACAAAACTATTGGATAATATGATGGTTAATTATTCTGAATGGCATACTGAGAGAGCTCCACAAGGTAAGAAGGTAAATTCTGTTGCGGAAACCTCCTCCTTGAGTGATAAGATTGATATTATTATGTCTATGCTTGTTAATGGGAAAGCCCATATTGATCCAAATAATGTTCCTTTAGCCTCTTTGGTTGCTCAAGAAGAGCAAGTTGATGTGAACTTCATAAGAAATAACAACTTTGGCAACAATGCTTATGGTAATAATGCTTATAGGAACAATTTTGGTAACAACATATATAAGCCATATCCTCCCAATAATGGTAATGCTTATGGAAATTCTTACAACAATAATAAGAGTGCTCCCTCTGAACTTGAAGTTATGCTTAAAGAGTTTATTAGTAAACAAACTGCTTTCAATAAAACTATTGAGGAAAAACTCTCTAATGCCGAAACAAATATAGCATCTTTGGCTGAAGCTCAATCTACTTTGAATAAAATGGCTGCTAAACCTGAAACTAATGAGAATCCCGTTGCAGCTACTAATGCCATACAAGTAAGAATTGATGAAAATGTTAGACTATTAGCTAAATTACATGCTAAGTGGGAAAGAGAAGATGAAATTGCTAGAAACATTAGTGTTTCGACTATCACCACCACTAGTGTTGAGGCTAGTAATAGTTCTATTACTTTAAATGATAAGGTTGATTTTGATCTTGATGCTTGTAACATCTCTGAAGTTATTAAGTTCCTACAAAAGCTTGCTAAAAGTCCTAATGCTAGTGCTATGAACATTAGCATTTACAAAACACATTACTGATGCTCTCATAAAGATTAAAGAAGAAAAGATGAAACATAAAGCTTCTATTCCTATAAAACAAGAATATGGTTGGGAACCCATCATTAATATGAAAGTGAACGACTTTGATTTCAAAGCTTTCTGTGATCTTGATAGTAGTGTTTCTATTATGCCTAGAAGGATTTATGATATGCTTGATTTGCCTCCTCTTGAAGATTGTTATTTGAATGTCCCATTTGATACTAATGCTAAAAAGAAACTCATGGGGAGTCTTAATGATGTTCTTATTATGGTTAATGATTCCTATGTCCCCGTTGATTTCTATGTTTTGGATGTTGAATACAATGCTTCTTGTCCTATTACTTTGGGAAGACCTTTTCTTAGAACTGTTGGTGCCATCATTGATATGAAAGAAGGCACCATTAAATATCAACTCCCACTCAAGAAAGGTATAGAACACTACCCTAAAAATATAGAAAAGATTTCTTTTGCTTCTCCAATGAAAACAAAATTTGGTCTTAATCCTTCTTCATTTGAGAACACTTGATTCTTTCTTTGGTTCTTATGCCTAACTTAAAGGCGTTAAAGAAAAGTACTTGTTGGGAGATAACCCAAGAGTTTTAGTTGAGTCTTGGAAGTTATTACCTCTGTAATAACCTCTCCTTATCCTTTTTATTTCCGTTTTGTGCCAAGAGTAACCTCTAATGAGAGTGAAGTAATGATTGGGAAAGTTGCTGTCTCGAAACAGATTTCTGTGCTTCACCGTAAAAATTCCTGAGAGAGCTCTGTACGTCGGATTGAGCTGTAATGTTTTGTGCTTCTGACCCCGGTTGTTATCTAACTTTAGTTAGTTCAACACTTTTTGATTTGAGCAACAGAAGGTCTTAGAAAAAATTCGCCTTTACCTGCTGGTCTGTTTTGACAGATTTTCTGCCATTTTCTGCATTTGCTTCTTGTTAGTTCCTTCTTGAGTTCCTTTGGGGAATTGAGCTTTTTGAGGGAAGTGCAACAGTAGCTAGTGTTCTAATGGAAGTTTATTTGGTGTTAGAACTAAACCTTGAGACTTATTTATCTAAAGTGCACTAATGTTGCTAATGAGATTGTGTGAAGTTTTGTATGAAGGAAAATTTTCAGGTGTATGGAAGGAATGAGTAATGAGATGAAGGATGGACTAAAGCTCAAGCTTGGGGATGCCATGCGTGTCACCCCAAGAAATATCCAAGAAGTACAAGCGTCAAAGATTGGGGATGCCCAAGGCATCCCCTTCTTCATCAATAAAAATTCCAGGTTTCTTCCAAACGCTTCATTTTTATTGTTTCGTGCACAGTTGTGTTTCTCTTGGAGCATCTTCTTTTTCGTTTTCGTTTTGGTTTTTAGTTTGCTTGGTTTTCTTAGTTTTCTGAATAAGTTGGTTGGACCCCCTCTTTCACACTTTGGTTTACAAATAGTTTGGTTTGGTTTGGAAAAGAGTAGGAAAGTTTATGCTTATGTGGTAAAAAGAGCTCGTTTTTGACTGTGGCCTATGCTTTGTCATGCCATGCTCGATATTGTTTTGGCTTTATGCTTAGTATTCTTTGTTGTAGCATGGCTGGTTATAAACAATTGAGATTTCTTAATGTGCCTTGGATGAATCATGTATTGTTTTAGCATATTAAAGCATAGTATAGTGGTATTCTCCTTTGATGCTTTATTTGGGTAGACTTGGCGCATGCTCACACCATGTTATGACTATCTCAAGTCACCATAGCCTTTATGATCCTTTATTTTTCAACTTGTAGTATCACTTTATGCTTTTATCAATGATGTTTTGTCGCTCTGCATGATTATGGCCATTATTTCTCTCTTAGTTTGTTGCTCCCAGTCTTTTGCTAGCATCCACAACCTAGTATGAGTTCCACTCATGCATCAAACTCCCTAAACCAAGTTTTTCCAAAGGTTCCACCATACCTACCTACTAGCTTATGCTATTCCAAGTATATTCATGCTTTTGTTTACCTTCCACTTGTTATGAGAAAACTAGTGATTAAAGCTCTCACGAAGTTGATGGCACACTTTACTTTATTGCCTCCAATAAACTTGAACCATTGGGTCCTTCTTTGTTGCGTATATGCTAGCGCTTTATAAGTTGAAATTAGCAGAACCATTTTTCATGGGGAACGCTTTCAACATTTCACTTGTACTTTGTACTCCGTTGATATTATGTTCTTTTGCTTACGGATCCCGGCGATGTGAAATAAAAGTGGAACTTGTAAGATCATGGAGTTTGTATATGTGTTAGAGAAACGCCTGGGCCGCTAGCCTAAGCCATGCCTAATCATGGTGGAACTTGCAGCATCACCATAGTGAGCACTCTATGAAGCATCCCCAATAAAAACCTATGCAAATAGCAAATAAAAAGATCGCTGAGATGCTCATTGTCTGCTTGCCTTGTCATTTTGATTATGGGAAAGCTCCCGTATCATGTGCATGGGGTACCCCGTTGGCGGTTCTTAATGATACGCATATACTTACAATGACAAGAGCTTACTCGTGACTGAAGTTGAGTAGCATGAGGATCGGTCTTCGTAAGTAAGGGGCGTGAGATTTCGGTTTATAGCTTGTCAAGCATATCCTCTTAGTTGTGTCACTTTAACCTTAATCACCTTCAAGATGCTTATGATAGGGGCAATGAGAGCTGAAAGCTATAAGTACCATAATTTTTGGAAGCTCTTTTTGAGACTTAAATCCCTACTTCCTTTTACAAAAGGCTTTTCTTCCACCATTATATTGAGTCTCCACCTTCTATGTTTATGCACTACTTTGAGAGCATAGTGGCCATTCTTAGTTCTATTTGCATTGTCCCAAGACTAGTTGATTGATGCATAACTTGTTATTGCTTGTTTGAAACTATTGTATCTAGTCACTCTTATGAACTTTGAAGGTGTCCTATGCATTTATATTTGCTACTCTATTGAGGGACATGATGAATACTATTATGCTATGTTTTCTTTATGTGAAACAAACAAACTTCTTGCAAAGCATTGTTATTCATGAATCTTTTGTTTGTTCCTTTTCATGTTGCATCATAGTTTCTTTGCTTATTGCTAGAACCTTGTCTTTCATGTTATGATTGAAGTACTATGATCCCAGCTTTGAGTTTTGCAAATACTTTGATCAAGTTTTGATGGTGCATGTCACCTCAAAAATTATTTCTTTTTATCACTTACCTACTCGAGGACAAGCAGGAGTTAAGCTTGGGGATGTTGATACATTGCAAATGTATCTATAATTTTGATGTTCCATGCTTGGTTTTATCCACTTTCTTGTGTTTTGTTCCAACTTAGGAATACTTTTATTATGATTTCTTGGACTAACCTATTAACAAGAGCCATAGTGCCAGCTGCTTGTTTTCTGTTGTTTTTGGTTCCAAAAAAGTCAGAAAATGAATATTCTCGGAATTGGACGGGACAAAAGCCAAAGGGCCTATTTTCCCGGAAGGGATCAAGTGCCAGAATACGAGATGGAGAAGGGCTGGAGGCCAGCCACACCACCTGGCCGCACGGCCAGGCCTGGCCCACGCGAGGGGGTGGTCTGGCTGACCCCAGCACCCCCGTTTCCTCTCCTTCCGCCTATAAGTTGCCCTTGGGACAAAAACCCTAAGTACCCGATCAAAAATCCACGAAAGAGTCGGTAGCCGCCGTCATCTCCTTCCCTAGATTGGGAGGGATCTGAAGCTCTTCCCGGTACCCTGCCGAAGAGGGGAATTCACCCTGGAGGCCTTCTTCATCACCATGCAAGCCTCCGTTGTGATGCGTGAGTAGTTCATCCTTGGACTACAGATCCATGTAGTAGCTAGATGGCTGGTTTCTCCTCCTTTGTGCTTTCATGTTTAGATCTTGTGAGCTCCGTTCATGATCAAGATCATCTATTTGTAATTCTTACATGTTGTGTTTGCGGGGATCTGATGGATTGAGATGCTATTTCAGATTGATTATTGATTCTATCATGTCTTTGTTATTTGTGATCTTGCATGCTTTTCGTTGTTAGTAGCTATCTTGGCCAAGTAGATGCTAGCAACTCCAAGAGTTAGTATTTATGCTCGATAGTGGGTTCATGCCTCTGGTAATCTGGGGAAGTGACAAAAATCTCTAAGGTACTAGATGTGCTATTGCTACTAGGGAGAAAACAACGATCCTTTATTCATAGAACAATTGTATTGTTTACTTTACACACAGTTCATAAAGCAATAATCTGTTGCTTGCAACTTAATACTGGAGGGGGTTCGGATGATAACCTGAAGGTGGATTATTAGTCATAGATGCAGTTGGATGGCGGTCTATGTATTATGTTGTAAAGCCCAATCAAGTCTCAAAGGAGTCAAGATGATTAGTATATGCATGTATTACTTTCTCGGTGTTTGTCAATTGCCCTGCTGTAATTTGTTCACCCAGCATGTTATCTATCTAAGGAGAGCCACCTCTAGTGAACTATGGATCTAGTCCTTTACTTTACATACAATCTACAATCTTTTACTGATTTGTGTTTACTTTTTGCAAACTTTTACTTCTTTCCATTCGATACGTTTAATCCTTTGTTTTCCGCAAAACACGGTGAGATTAACAACCTCATCGCAAGTTGGGGAGAAAGTTCTGTGGTTGTGTTGTGCAGGTCTCCACGTTGCTACTAGCACCGGTAGTGCGCCCTGCCAAAGCTCAGCTAGTAACACCTTTGAGGTGTTTCCTTGCTCCTACTGGTTCGATTAAACCTTGGTTTCATAACTGAGGGAAACTTGCTGCTGTGCTCATCATACCTTCCTCTTGGGGTTCCCAACGAGCTCTACATCAACACCGCCATCAAGCATTTTTCTGGGCGTCGTGCATTAAGCCATCAGTGATCTTCTAGCCAGATTTTTGGGTCCTGCAGGCCGTCGAATTTCTCGTTCTCTGATGGGAGTTTAAACCCCTTAGGCATTCGCTTCTGCCTGATGGCTCTGCTAAAGCATCTGGCGCCGCAGAGCTCTATGTCATCATCCTCTGAGTCCTTCGAACGAGCATGCCTCGCGCGCATCTTATCGACCTTGCGCTGCTCGATGTTATCACGCGTGTCATAGTCATGGTCATGTCGCCGTGAGCAGGGACATCGAGACAAATCATGGCTATCATCGCTGGACAAGGGTGAGGAGTAGAGTTTGGCCAGAGCCTTGCTCTTTTTTGACTCCAGCGTTGGATCCTTGATGAGGGCGGCGTCGACTAGCCCCAAGCCTGCGATCGTAGATCGGTGCATGGTAGCTCGCGGATCTCCAGCCAGAGGCTGATTGTTGAGGAGATACATGGTGGCCGCCGTCACTGCCGCCTGTGGTGTCTTCGGGAGCACGTTGCCCCACATGTCTACCATCATGGACTAGAAGTTGAGGACTCGCGCAGCCTCTTCTTACTCCTTGTTGGTGAGGTGGGCTAGTCGAGAGCGCCATTTGGCTGTCACGTGGTCATTGCCCTTGGAGGAGGATCCTCCCATGGAAGAGAGCTGAGCCCGTCGAAGACTTGACTCGTCCACCGCCCTTCTGCACGCATCGAGTTGCGCGGTCACTTGTTGTTGGAGCTTGTATTCTTCTTTCAGCAGCCAATGGTAACCCATTAGCATGTCTTGCGATGAGTTTGGGGGTAGAGGGTTACCCTGCAGAGCTTCTCAACAGCGAGCCCACTCATTGTCATTGAGGTGGATCTGCACGTGCTCTTCGGCATGCTCATTCGTTGTGAGGTGCAGTTCTCCTCCCGTCCCGTTGTTGGTGGGTGCGCCATTGGCGGGACCACCGTTTGCGACTGGGATGTTGCTGTTGGTCGGACCAGTGCTGGTGTTTTCGCGACTGACGCCGGTGTCACCTGCGTTGATGAAGGCGCACATGTAGTGATTGGGGAAGCTGTTGCTTCCGCAGCTTTCAGATCTAGAGCCCTAGGCTCCGTCTTCAGTGGCTAGATCGAATCCGCAACTGCTGTTGCTGATCACGTTCCCGACTGTTGTCGGGACATTGAGTTTGCTTAGGGTGCCGATCGGTAGCAGAAACCACGATGCTGGAGCAATCGCGGGAATCGCGGGCTGGTTAGGGAGGCGTAGCGTGCCCAGCTGACCAACTTCGAAGCGTAGGCTCCCGATCACCATGCCGATTCCCTCGCCCACGGACTCGAAAGCCGGGCGAGTGACCGGCATGTGGATGGTGAAGTCGAAGGCACCAAAGAGGAGGCAAGTCTCTGCTATTGCAGAGTTATAGATCACGGTTGACGGGGCCGAAGAGGCCGCGACATCATCACTCCCACTTCCCACAGACGACGCCATTCATTCCCACAGATGGCGCCAATTGACGAGGGTTGAACTCATCAATGCCCATTGTTAAGGACTTGGGTTTTGGAGAAGGAGGGAGCGCTGGAGGCATCGATCAGCTAGCAAACAAGAACAAAGGGGCGCAAGATTTACCCAGGTTCAGGACTCGTAGAGGACCCTACTCCTGCTTTTCGTTTCTTAGAATTATCGAGGGAGTCGAAAGTTACAGGGGTGCGTAGATGCAATCTGGCGAGGTTGTGGAAACTAGGGTTGTGATTGTCCTCCTCACCACCCCCTACCAGCCTTTATATAGATAGGGTAAGTCTCAGGTAGCAAGTCGAGTCGGTTAGAAGTTAGGGTTCGCTCGTTTAAACTTTATATCTTAGGCTTTTCCTTGTGTCGCAAGCAGTCGGAGTCTCCGTAGGTCACCCAAATCCTAGATTGGGCCCTGATAACACCGTGGGCTTCTGCTAGATCAGGCCGTATATACCAAACTCGAGTACCTGTAAGGTATGCCCACTTCAACCACCACAACAGAAGCACCCTAGGTGACCTCAGCATCACCGATACGGCTAAGGATGATGCTTAGACGCCCCTCAGACCATGGTAACCAAATTTCCAACAGTTTTTGTTGTGTCACTAGTATAGCAGGTTCAAGCCTGTCACAGTGAACTGCATTTTTGTAATCGTGCTACACATCAAGTCATTATGCACGCTTGTTCTTTGTGCTACATACAAGGTCACTAGACATGTTGGTTTGCATCACCTAGTCTACACATTTTGAAGTCATGCACATTTTTGTCATCCACATGTTCTTAGCTACTCTGTACAATAGTAATTGCCTGCTATTGTAGTTTTGTTGCAAAATCTAAGTCACTGGAAAATATTAGTTTGCATTCGTTGTTCCACAGTTACTGACTTCTATCTGGTTTGTCCTGAGATAAATTCCTTCTATTGTTTCTTCCTTGGCATCCTTCAGCTATCCTATAGTACCCATTTAAACTCTTCGTACTAATTCATTTATAGTTTTGTTGTTCCCATTTGTTTCTTCAAAATTTGCAACACTAACTATTTTATCTTCCTTTGAATAGAGCTCAAACATGGAACGGTGAACATGTTGGTTTGCAAAGCTTGTTCTACTTGATTCACAAGTGATGCCATTATATTTTATATCTAGTTCTGGTTCATCCTAAGGAGTGATATAACTATCTACTAGTGTTTTCTTCATGGTTGGTTTGCATTCTCTTCTCTACAAGTTCATTTAGGATTCCATTTTAATTTCTACCTAGTTCATTCTTAGCTACGACAATAACTGCATCATATTCTGTAGTTCATTGCAAATTCTGATTCACCCAACATCTTGTGCATTCTAGGCTATATAACTGCTTCCATATTTGCTGAAATGACCTGGTTAGTTTATATTTGCTAAAATTCTAAGCTACACACATTGTTTGATTGCTCATTTCAGAGTAGGCACACATGTTTAATGCTTTCTTGTCCTATTTTGTTTGACATATTGGCCAATAATTAAACCATGGATCTGTAGTAAACTCCAGTTCAGAGCTTCTATCATATCTGTCAAATGATTAGTTTCAAATTATTTGATAACGAAGTTGGTTGTTTATTTGCCTTATTTCCTATATTAACTTGTTATTACTTCGCTTTAGACTATAATTATTGCTATCGCCACCAAAGAGGGGGTTGTAAGATCATATCTCAGGTTGATTTTCCAATGTAGCTATCACACGCAAAGGGAGATGCAGGTGATAGATTGAGAAAACAAATTTATGAATCTTCTCTCTATGGACTCAATTTCGATTAGCAACTGAAATGCTGAATTTTCTTACCCTTGAGTTTGTCGATAATATTTAATAATTTTAAGAACTTTACAGCTGATGTAATATCTAGGTACATCGCATAAACTATGTAGGCATTTAGTTGACGTTGTCCCCACCTAGTGGCAAGAGGTACCATAACTAGGCCAACAGGCCTAATAGGGAACAATATTGATCTTTTGTATTGGCCTGTTTTGTAGTAGACCGACGATGAACAATAAAGGAGGCTTGCTGATGGTCCATATGCACCTTTCTTGATCATTGTGAATTGCATGGGTCACAGAAAGACCAAAATAGTAAAAGGCCATAACAATAATGGGCGGTACGTGCAAAAGGCCGAAAAGGACACCACATACGGGCTCCATAAACAATAAAATACTAGAACAGTAACATGCCAAAATCATAGCAGGCCCCTAATGGCAAAAGGCCAAAAAACCTTATGGGCCCGGATATTGAAAAGTTTGAACAGTAACATGCCCAAACAGTGAAAGGCTAGAATGGTAGAATACCAGAATAGTACTGGACCTTCTCACAACCGTTAATGGGCGACCAACGATAGGTAGGCCCGAACAGTAAAAGGTCATAATAGTAATGGAATCTCTCACCAAAGGATCGTTAATGGGCGGCCTACGACTGGGATTTAGAAATAGTGATGGACCTACCACATGCCTTAATAGTACTGGACCGACATGGCATAGACCGCTAATGGTTCACACAATATTGGACTAAGATGTCCCTTATGTAAGACGAAAAAGTAACATAACTGAAAATTAACAGGCCGCAACTAGACTACAAAGTAATGGGCCCCTTCTTACAGCACAGATCTCCAGCAGGCCAAAAAAGTAACTAGCCATCTTCTTATTAGGATTATCTCATGGGTCGGCCCACTTAATTATTAGCAAGCCTTCGCTGGACCTCGCTTCTACCATGGTTTTTGTGAGAGTTAACAGAAGTAACTGGCCATTAACGGTGGTTTCCACGTGGCAGTTTACATGACATCGGCAGTCAACAGGCTAGCGAAACACATCTGCCACGGCACAAAATTCTGTGGTTGAAAGGTGCAATCTGTCACGGTTGCAAAAAATCATGGTATAATCTTTGGTGACGGGGCTCTTACCATGGGTACCCATCCGTTGTAGAGGAATTCTTAACCACAAAAAACAAGCCTTCAACCATGAAAATCGTCTATTGTAAAAAAAAATTCTTTTAGTGTATGATGTTACTCATGGTGTATTTCATGTTCAACAAGAGCCGATGCTTTGTTTCACCAACATAGGTAAGGCCGGATTGAAGCACACCGCTTCGACCACAAATGAAATATCTAGTGCAGGTGAAGATGAAAAATAGACAAACTCCATTGGTGATTACATACAAAATATGAACTAAAGGGGGAACATGACCATTTGGCGGTGCTTTTTAAATCTTGACTATTAAAGCAGAAGATGTGAATGTGGTGTCACATATTCAACAAATTATGTAAGAAATGCCATCACGCTTCATTATCTCGGGACTCCACCAACTAACAACTGTAGCCCGTAAGAGTTGCTGACTCGTGTATTAACGAGCTCATTGGAGAACCCCAAGAGGAAGGTATGATGAGCACAACAGTAAGTTTTCCCTCAGTTATGAAACCAAGGTTATCAATCCAGTAGGAGCAAGGAAACACCCCCCAAAGGTGTAGCTAGCTGAACTTTGGCAGGGCGCACTTCCAGTGCCAGCAGCAACGTGGAGACCTGCACAACACCACCACAGAACTCTGTCCCCAACTTACGATGAGGTTGTCAATCTCACCGGTTTTGCTGAAAACAAAGGATTAAACATATCGAGTGGAAGAAAGTAATAATTTTCAGAAAGTAAACACAAAGAAGTAAATAGTTGATTGTAGATTGATAGTAAAAGAAAGGACTAGGGTCCATAGTTCACTAGAGGTGGCTCTCCTTAAGATAGATGACATGTTGGGTGAACAAATTACAGCGGGTCAATTGACAACCATCGAGAAAGCATACAAGCATATACTACTTATCTTGACTCCTTTGAGATTCGATTGGGCATTACAACATTATACATAGACCGCCATCCAACTGCATCTATGACTAATAATCCACCTTCAGGTTATCATCCGAACCCCCTCCAGTATTAAGTTGCAAGCAATGGATAATTGCATTACGAATTGCGTGTAAAGGAAACACTATGATTGTTCTATGAACAAAGGATTGTTGTTTTCTCTCTAGTAGCAACAACACATCTAGTACCTTAGAGATTTCTGTCACTTCCCCAGATTACCAGAGGCATGAACCCGCTATCGAGCATAAATACTAACTTTTGGAGTTTCTAGCATCTACTTGGCCAAGATTGCTACTAAGAACGGAAATCATGCAAGATCACAAATAACAAAGACATGATAGAATCAATAATCAATCTATAATATCATCTCAATATCCATCGGATCCCCGCAAACACAACATGCAGAATTACAAATAGATGATCTTGATCACGAACAGAGCTCACAAGATCTAAACATGATAGCACAAAGGAGCAGAACCAGCCATCTAGCTACTACATGGACCCGTAGTCCAGAGATGAACTACTCACGCATCACACCGGAGGCTTGCATGATGATGAAGAAGGCCTCCAGGGTGAATTCCCCTCTTCGGCAGGGTGCTAGGAAGAGCTTCAGATCCCTCCCGATATAGGGATGGAGATGACGGCGGCTATAGACTCTTTCATGGATTTTTGATTGGGTACTTAGGGTTTCCGTATCAGAGGCAATATATAGGCGGAAGGAGAGGCCGAGGGGGTGCCCGGGGCGGCCAAACCACCCCCTGGCATGGGCCAGGCCTGGCCGCGCGGCCAGGTGGTGTGGTCGGGCCCCAGCCCCTCTCCGTCTCGTATTCTGGCTCCAGGTGTCCCTCGGTGAAAAACTGACTTTGGATTTTGTCCCATCCAATTCTGAGAATATTCATTTTCTGACTTTCCTGGAACCAAAAACAGCAGAAAACAGGCAGCTGGCACTGTGGCTCTTGTTAATAGGTTAGTCCAAGAAATCATATGAAAAGTACTCCAAAGTGTGGACAAAACATAAGAAAGTAGATAAAACCAAGCATGGAACATAAAAAATTATGGATACGTTTGCAACGTATCAACATCCCCAAGCTTAACTCCTGCTCGTCCTCCAGTAGGTAAGTGATAAAAAGAAAGAATAATTTTTGAGGTGACATGCACCATCATAAACTTGATCAAAGTATTTGTAAAACATTCAAAGCTGGGATCATAGTACTTCAATCATAATATGAAAGACAAAGTTCTAGCAATAAGACAAAGAAACTATGTTGCAACATGAAAAGGGACAAACAAAAGATTAATGAATAACGATGCTTTGCAAGACGTTTGTTTGTTTCACATAAAGAAAACATAGCATAGTAGCATTCAGCTTGTCCTTCATAGAGTAGCAAACATAAATGCATAGGACACCTACAAAGTTTATAAAACTGACTATTTACAAATAGTTTAAAACAAGCAATATCAAGGTATGCATCAATCAACGAGTCATGGGACAATGCACATAGAACTAAGAATGGCCATTATGCTCTCAAAGTAGGTGCATAAAGGTAGAAGGTGGAGACTCAATATAATGGTGGAAGAAAGTAGGGATTCAAGTCTCATAAATAGCTTACAAAAATTATGGTACTTGTTAGCTTTCAGCTCTCATTGCCCCTATCATAAGCATCTTAAAGTGAACAAACTATGGTGTATATGCTTGACGAAGTATAAGCTGGAAATCTCATGTCCCTTGAATACGAGGGTCGCTCCTCATGCTACTCAAGTTTAGTCACCGGTAAGTTCTTGTCATCATAAGTACATGTGTATCAAAGAGAACCGCCAACGGGATACCCCTTGCCCGATGATATGGAAGAATCCCCATATCAAAATGACAAGGCAAGCAAACAACGAGCATCTCAACAATCTTCTTATTTACCATGGGAATATGGTGCTTTTTTCTCTCTTTCCTCTTTTCATAATCTTTTTTTTTATTTTTCTCTTTTTTCTCAATATCTGACTCTTTTTTTATAAGAAGAATGCTTCATAGACAGCTCATTATGGTTACGCTGCAAGTTTCCACAATGACGGCATGGATTAGACCAGCGGCCCAGGCGTTTCTCTAACACATATACATAACTCCATGGTGTCGTCGGATTGAGGACAAGTACGCCATGAGGGGGTCCTCTAGGCGTGCGGAAGAGAGGGGTGTGAGACGTACGGTGTTCCGGGACGGTGAGCACACAAGTTTACCTAGGTTCGAATCCGCCGGCTTTGGACGGACCCTACTCCTGCTAGCAATCCAGTAATACGGCAGAGCCGGAATATGGGTTACAAGGGTTTCACCTGTGCGAGTTGAGGGTCTAAACTATTATGTGCCCTAAAGGCTCTCCCTAGGACGGCTTATATAGATATCCGGCCTAGGGTTTACAGGAGAGATCAATCTGGCTACGACTAAGAGTTGCTTACAGAGTACATCTTGAACTACAAGTAACATTATGGGCCTAAGTCGGTAAGTCTTCTGGGCCTTCCCGTAGTCGGATTGGACTCCGTCTTCTCTACCTAACTGGGCCGCCCGTGAAGCAAAGCTCTAACCCAAAGCGGGCCACCCTGGTCAATGAGGAACTGTGAGGATACCCGAAAAGTATATCCCCAACAGCAGCCCCCGGAGGCCTCCAAGATCCAAAGTCGGATTTTATCATCGTCTAGCTTGATCTTCGGCTTGCAGAATCTTGAAGGGTTCCTAAAACTTCACAACAAAAAATACGATCCGGGACTTAAAAGTAAGTCGGACCTTTCAATTGGTTACTCGGATTTTCCAGCTCGCTTTTGAACTAAGCCGGAACTTGGTTTCTAACGCCACCAGACACAAGCATGGTCAAGTCACATCATCTGACAGACGTTTCGTCAACACGACCGTTGGTGGGTCTGCAATTCGCGGAACCGAGGCGCCGTTTCAATGCGTGCGTGGAGATCGAGGCGACGCAATCATCGCGCGAGCCCTTCCCAGTTCTTTCCATGACGCGTGGTGGTTACACTGTAGCATTTGCACGAATCTTGGCACAGGTAGGTGGATATAAGGGGTTTAGATTTCTTCTTCTCCTTTCCACCAGTCCTCTGCTGTTCCTTCTTTCCCAATCCTCCTGCGCGCCCAGAGCCTCTTCGTCCTCCTCCCACAGAGCTCCTAGCGCCGCCACTTTAGGGTCACCTTTTCCACCGGAGAGAAAATGGTTTCATCCTCTTCTTCCTCTTTGGTGGCGGCGGTGGCAGCATCGGCGGAAGCAGCTGCGGAAAAGGAGAGCTTCCGGGGAATCTAGATCCCCTGTGCCCTCGACGAGGACGGCCTCAAAAACATGGAGAAGGAGGGGCTTCTCGCCGCCGGCAACTGGCGGAGCGGCTTCGGCAAAACCATCCCCAATCCGCGCGAGGGCGAGCGCGTCCACTTCGGCACCCATCTGGACCGAGGTTTGTCCTTTCCTCCCTCAGAGTTCTTCTCCGAGGTGATTGACCACTATGGAGTTCAACTCCATAATCTTCCTCTCAATTCTCTTCTAGAAATGAGCGCATATGCTGCGCTTTGCGAGGGCTTTCTTGGCATTAGGCCGAGTTTACTTCTCTTCCGGTACTATTTCCATGTCCGGAGGAATTCCATTACTGCCGGTGTTCCTTATATCACCGGTACCATTAGTTTTTCTGTTAGACGAGACCGGGCATATCCCAAAATTTCTGCTAGTGACTCAAACAATGGCCAGCCACTTTTTTCTATCATAGGGATATTCTGGCTCCCGGCAAAGCTACTGCTTTGCCGGCTTTTGTCGATGGAGCTGCCACGGCCCAGCCTTCCTGGGACGAGGCTGCTCCGGCTCTCACCGACGATCTGATCCTCGCTAAGAGGCGGATCGAATATCTTATCAAGCACAAGGGTCTGAAAGGATCCGACTTGGTCCAATGCTGGGTCTCACGTCGGATCCAGCCACTTCAGTACCACGGGGATAGACTGATGCATTCCATCACGTCTTCCAAGAAAGATTCTCTCTGCATCAGCCCCAAAGCCTATTCCACTCAAGGCTACATCAGCCAGATCAAGTGGCTGATCAAGGAGCGGATCGAGAGGAGGATTCCGGAGATTTCTCTGGAAATGCACACGGCGGAAAACCCCGTGGTAGTGGTAAGCTTCCATCATCACACCTTTTACGTGTTTCAATCTTTAAGTTATATACTGCAATGTTGATATGTTTTCTTGTTTTCAGCTTGCTGATCTCCCCGAGTCGGAGCTCGCTCCACTCGAAGGATATCCTCCTGAGTTTTCTCAGGAGACTAAAGTGATCCCATTGCCGGATCTTACGCTCAAGAAGCGTAAAGCTCCGATAGTGGCAGTTGGCAGAAAGGAGGTGCCTATTGTGAAGAGGTAACTTTCATTCACAATTTTCGCCTTTGTACCTTTCTCGAATTTCTTTCTGAGATGTAATGTTTCCGACTTTACTACATTATCAGAGCAAAGCCTCTCATCAAGGTTAAGGGGAAAGGGATTCCTGCGAATCCCCTGTGACAGGAGAAACTTACTATAGCTTCTCTTGCCACGGCTCCTCCGACTCCTGCCCCTCAACCTTCTGCAACACCAGCAATTACTCCTTCTCCAGTTGTTGCAGAAGATCCGGCTCCTTCAATGGCGCCTGTGATCCTTGGATCGCACACTGACGTCAAAATGGGTGCGTCAGCTCAAGGTAAGGGTGAACCCTCTTCGGGTAATGATCCCACGGCTGAAGTCTTCGCCGACAACCTCCTCAGCAACCCCGGACTTGCCAGGTTTGGCTTATCCCGGAAATCTGTAGAGGAGATCCAGCGGCTGGCCAGGCAAGTCCTGGACAAAAGCCATCTATCCCCCGAAGAGGAAGCGCAAGAAGAAGAGGACGTCAAGTTCTCTGACCTTCTCGCTCAAGTCCGCCTTCACGATGAGAGGATCAGGACTGGCGAGCTTCCAACAGCCCCAGTAATTCCTCTTACTCTCGCTGAGAAGGTGGCAACTGAGGTGAACGCGGGGTTAGACAAACTCACCCGCGACCAATATGTAAGTCGGAATTCCAACTCTTGTTTTTACATTATGTTATATCATATCCTCTAGCCCCCAAGCATGAAGTAGGATATAGAAATCCGGGTTTATGCTTTCATTAGGATGCCAAAGAACGAACTAGTATAGCCCCCAAGGCTCATGCTGATATTTAGTAAAAAATATTAGCCCGAGTCTTAAGTAGCTTTCTGACTTTGGGTATTCTGACTTACAGAAAGTATGTTCCTATAACCAGGAATTATTAACCAATGTTTGTGATAAGTGGAGAGAAATCAAAGCTCTCCGGCTTAAAAATGCTGAGCTCAAGGTAGCCAAGGATGAAGCCGAAGGTAAACAATCCGAGATTCAAACCTTGTCTTTTGCTTTTTCAATGTCGAATTTTTCTAAACTGTTGTTCTTTTTGACTTACAGCGTTGGTGAAACAATCCATCACTATGATTGAAGAGGTTGAGAACCTCAAGACCTTGGTGGTGGAGAACAAAGGACTTCGCCAAGAGCTAGAAAAGCTCAAGGCGAATCGATAAACGAGCATAGGTCAAGTCCTGGAATCCTCCTCCATGGCCACTGAAGAGCGCGATCGCAAGATTGCTGCTCAAGATAAAGTTATCTCGGACCTCAAAAATGAGGTTGGCAGAGAGAAGGATATCTCCCAGGCGCTCCGGGCTGAACTCCAGAGTCTTCGGGAGGAGAAGACCAAGATTGACGACGTCATTCTCGGTATGTTCCATCTTTCTGACATATCTTTTTCTTTGACTTTTATCAATGTCAGATTTTTCTCAACTTGTTTTGTGTATAGGTCCTCTGAACTTGACGGACTCTTCCTCGTCCGAGCCCCGCACTCACCTGCTTACCCAAGTCGGTGATCTTCTTCATGACTACCGCCAGTCCCTTGAGGACATTGGCGAGTCTCTCAGGATTCCGTACATGCCAAGCATGTCGGACTTCTAGGTGCGGGAGAAGGCCAAGGAGATGCCACAGCTCGTTCGGCACTGGAACATGTCCTACGCGCGGACTGCTGCGCAGAACGCTCTCACCATGGTCATGAGCCACCATGGAAACATGGAGATATGGCAAGTGACCAGAAGGTGTTGCAAAGTAGACGAAGACGGCCAGGAGCAGGACCTTCAAGCCATTATGCACTCCTGCGCCGGATATGGGTGCCACTTAGCTGACCTGACTAGCTACGAGGTCCCCTTCTTCACCCGCGTGGATACTCCACCACCTCCTCCAGAAGAAGCCGAAGAAGTTTCCGATGATGAACGGACCACCTCGGATCCGGACATTACGGAACGATATCAAGGCAGAGTAACTAGCGAGCCGGCAGCTCCTTCATCTCCTCCTGCATCATAGATCAGAAAACTATGTATTATTCTGAAAAGACATGACGCGTTTTGTAAATATTAAGTACTATGACTTTTGCTAGTGCTAAGTTTTTTTATCTATTCAGCACTTTTGTCTTAGATTTTTTTGCGTGCCTAAAATGTTTTCATAAGCACTTAGAATTTTCCGTCCCTACTTTTCGTTTATCTGGCTTTCCGCCTCGTCCCTTTCATGAGCCGGCTAAACCTTCAGCCGGAAACTTTGCCGAGCAACGGAGCTCAATTGCTAAACCAGTTTAAACTCGGAAACAAAGCCGGCTTCCAGTACCAACAATTCACTACTCGGAAGATACCCGCATCCAGCAATCAGACAAATAACCCAAGTAAATACTAGAATTTTTTAGAGTTATACCCGAAGGTAGCAGTTTTAGAATCGGAAATCTAAGCCAGAACGAACATGAGCATAAAGTACTTTCAAGCATTCTGGGATTTTCGACTATGACATGATCATTAGGAAATAAGATGGTAAAAACTTCTCAGGAAAACTTTGAGGTAACCAAAACTTTTATTTCTCATAGAACATGTACATACGTATGATTACAAAGAAGGATAAACTAAGAATAAAAAGAACGTAGCTGAGCAATATTCCATGGTCTGTCTAACTCATCCAGATTTGTACTGCCTCCAGCTCTCTTTCTCTTCTTAGTAGCAGGTCTTTCTTTGACTGGTCTCATGTCAGTTAAGTAGTACGACCCATTGTGCAATACTCGACTAACTAAAAAGGGCCCTTCCCATACTGGGGAAAGTTTGTGCTTTCTTTGTTGCAAAAGCCGGAGAACCAAATCACCTTTATTGAAAGATCTAGTTCGGACTCTCTGGCTATGATACTTGCGTAACTTCTGCTGATAGGCTGTAGATCTCATTTCAGCAACGATGCGAACTTCTTCGACTAAGTCGAGATCATTTTGTCGAGAAATCTCGGCATCCTCCTCGATATACGCAGCCACTCTAGGAGAAGTATGAATTAAGTCACTAGGAAGAACTGCTTCTGCGCCATAGACCAAGAAGAAAGGTGTATATCCTGTTGACCTGTTCGGAGTTGTTCGTAAACTCCAAATTACAGAGGGTAGTTCCTCTGCCCAAGCCCCAGCAGCACGTCTCAGTGGTGCTTCGAGTCTTGGTTTCAAGCCTTGTAGAATTAAACCATTTGCTCTTTCGACTTGTCCGTTAGCTTGTGGATGTGCGCCTGACGCAATGTCAAGCCGGATATTTTGCTCGTCACAGAATTCAGCCAATTCTCCCATGGAAAAATTACTCCCATTGTCCGTGATAATACTATGCGGGTAACCATACCGGATTATAACATCCTCGGCAAATCTTTTGGCTATTGCTCCATCACAACTAGTAACGGGTTTAGCCTCGATCCATTTCGTGAATTTATCCACCATCACTAAGAGGTGAGTAAATCCACTTGGAGCTCGTTTAAAAGGTCCTACCATATCAAGCCCCCAGACCGCAAAAGGCCATGTTATAGGTATTGTTCGCAGCTGATCAGCCGGAACATGAGCTTGCTTGGCGTACTTTTGGCAGCCTTTGCATGTCTTGACTAATCGTTCGGCATCTGCCTGAGCTGTAAGCCAGAAAAATCCATGTCGAAAAGCTTTTGCCACTAAAGATTTGGCTGCAGCGTGGTGACCACACTCGCCTTCGTGGATTTCTCTTAAGATTTCCACTCCTTCTTCCGGAGATACACAGTGCTGAAAAATCCCCAGAAACACTCCGTTTATGGAGCTCACCTCTAACAATAGTATAGGCTTTTGCTCGTCGGATAATCTGCCGGCTCAGCACCTCGTCTTCGGGTAATTTGCCATCTACCAAGTAATCGAGGTAGGGTTGAGTCCAGCTGGGAATTACAGCCAGAACTGCTATTAAAGGTGAGTCGGATTTGGTTGGATATTCCTCATCTACTCCCTTTATCGAGGGAACTTTGAGGTGCTCTAAAAATGCGCCATCCAGAACCTCTTTCCGCGCGGAGCCTATTCGAGATAGTGCATCTGCTTCCTTGTTTTCTGCTCGAGGGATGTGTTGAACTTCAAACCCTTCGAATGATTTAGATAGATCATCCATGACAGCTTTATATGCTGCCATGTGCTTATTTGCATTAAAAATATCCGAGACTTGCTGAGCAACAAGATCCGAATCTCCGTAACACATCAAACGTCGGATGCCAATATCCTTAGCAATCCAGATTCCATGCAACAGTGCTTCATACTCGGCAATGTTGTTTGTCGCTGTGAAGTGTATCTGCAACACGTATAAAAGTTTATCTCCTTGGGGTGATTTGAGCACCACGCCATCCCCCGAGCCCCCTCGAGCCTTAGACCCGTCGAAAAAGAGGGTCCAATATTCTGACTCAGGGAGGACCATGTTCTCCTTGGTCTCTGTCCAGTCAGCGACAAAGTCAGCAAGGATCTAGGATTTGATTGCTGTCCAGGGTTTGTACTCAATATCAAAAGTTGCGAGCTCTATGCCCCATTTGGCGACGCATCCTGTGGCATCGCTATTGTTGATTATATCTCTCATGGGAGCCTTGCTCACCATGGTAATTGGATGCTCCTGAAAATAGTGCCGTAACTTACGAGATGCTAGAAAAAACACCGTAAGCCAACTTTTGATAGTGTGGATACCGCTGTTTTGATTCTGTCAGGACCTCGCTGACAAAGTACGTCGGACGCTGCACCAGGTGCTCCTGATTTTCTTCTAGTCTCTCCACCACCATAACTATACTGACAACCCTAGTTGTCGCTGCAATGTAAAGCAACATCGGTTCCTGAGGTTCTGGCGCTGCAAGGATAGGGGCAGATGAGAGTACTTTCTTCAGGTCTTGTAGTGCAGCTTCAGCTTCGTCAGTCCAGACAAAATCTTCTTCAGGAGTTTGTATAATGGTGCGGCTCTTTCACCAAGCCGGCTTACAAATCGACTGACCACAGCAATGCAACCAGTTAATCTTTGTACGTCCTTCAGGCGAGTTGGCCTGGAAATATTGAGAATAGCCTTGATCTTGTCGCGGTTCACCTCTATACCTATTTGAGATACGATAAAACCTAACAATTTTCCGGCTGGTATTCCAAAGAAGCATTTCTTTGGGTTAAGCATGATATTGTATTTTCGTAAATTGGCGAACGTCTCCTCCAAGTCAGAAATCAGTGTTTCCTTCTTTTTGGACATGACCGCGATATCATCCACGTATGCATGTACATTGCGTCCGAGCTGATCATGGAGGCAACGCTGCATCGTGCGCTAGTACGTAGCTCCTGCGTTCTTCAGCCCAAAGGGCATCGTAACAAAACAGAAGGTTCCAAAGGGGGTTATGAATGAAGTCCTGACTTTGTCAGATTCCTTCATCTGGATTTGGTGATAACCGGAATATGCGTCGAGAAAACAGAGGAGTTCCGAGCCTGCCGTAGAATCGATAACTTGATCAATTCTAGGCAGAGCGAACGGATCTTTTGGACAAGCCTTGTTCAAGGCAGTATAATCAACACACATCCTTAAATCAGTGGTGTCCTTTTTAGGGACCATTACAGGGTTGGCCGACCAATCAGTATGCATAACCTCTTCTATGAATCCGGCTCACTCGAGCCGCGCTAGTTCCTTAGCTATTGCCTTACGCTTTTCATCACCAAACCGTCGTAAGGACTGTTTGACGGGTTTAGCGTTCGGGTTTACATTTAGAGAGTGCTCGGCAAGTTCCCTAGGTACTCCGGTCATGTCAGATGGCTGCCATGCGAAGATATCTTGATTTGCTTGGAGGAACTTGACGAGCGCGCTTTCCTATGCGCTACTTAGGCCTACGCCTATTTGGGTCACCTTGGAGGGGTCATCATCCTTCAACAGCATCGGCTTCGTCTCTTCTGATGCCTTGAACTCCGGATTTGGCCTTGTCACCTCCTTCTTCGTCGCGGGCATCTTGGACGGATCTATGCTCTTCTTGATCTCCTGGTACTCCTGGGCGTGCGGCACAACTTCGGCAAAGGCGGCATTTCCATCCTCGCACTCTCGCGCCTTCTTCGGGTTTCCCCTGATGGTGATCACACCGTTGGGACCTGGAATTTTCATCATATTGTAAATGTAACAGGGACGATCCATAAAAGCCCAGTAAGCCGAACGTCCGAATATAGCGTGGTATGCGCTCTTGAACGGGACCACTTCGAAGGAAAGTGCCTCCGTCCAATCATTCTTTGGTGTTCCAAAAATAACATCCAAAGTGATCTCTCCCAGGGAATTAGCTTGTCTTCCTGGGACAACTCCGTGAAAGATCACAGAGCTATGGTTCAGCTGTGTTTCCGAGATCTTCATCCGGCGTAGCGTTTCGACATAGAGAATACTGATGCTGCTACCACCGTCCATGAGGGTCTTGGAGAAACCATAACTGTCAATAAGTCGATTGAAGATTAAGGCGTGTTTTCCTCGCCCATGTAGCTTAGGCGGATGATCAACACGGTCAAACGTGATTGCCACTTCCGACCAATCCAAATACTGAGGGACAGCCGGAATTGTTGCGTTGAGCTCGTGGAGAACTGCTTTCTTGACCTTTGCTGGTTGAGATCCGAGGAAGGTGACGTAAGTGTCCTTCTTGGTGGGAAATGTCTTCTTCCCTTCCGACTTGGGATTTGAAGCATCAGCTTCCTCCATGTCGGAATCTTCCTTGGTCACTTTGTCTTTTTCAAGATTCTTCTTTCCCTTCTTCCGCTTAGCTTTGTAGCCCGCGGTATCATCTCTCTTGATGTCGTCATTAAAACGACATTCAGCGTTGGTGTGGCACGAGCCCCCATTGGCGTCTAAGTGATGCACACATGGGTTATTGGCAATGTCGGCCCAAGTGTAGGTTTTGCCTGGTTGTTGTTCTCCTCTACCTTGGACCCTTGATGTCCCACGGCCATGCCCGTGGCCTCCGCCACGTCCTCCTCATCCTCCAGACCCGGAAACAGTAGTGACTACCGCTGTCTCCGCGTTGGATTTTTCTTCCGAGGTATTTTTGCGCATCTGAGCTTGTTACTTTGGTTGTTTTGCTGACTGAGGTACAGCCAGGACATTGAGTAATCCCTCTGCGTCGTCGTCAGCATCTGCATACTTGCTCGCTGTTTCTATCATCTCTCCCAGATCAGTAACTTCGTCACACTGCAAGCGATGGCGCAGTAAACCAATTGGGAGACCTGCAATGAAAGCTTCAATCGCAGTTTGATCATTTACTCCCTCGCAGGAGTTCTTGGTGTCAATCCAGCGTCCGAGATAATCTCGGCAAGTTTCTATGGCTTTATGGGTGCAACGCTGTAGGTCTCCAACCGTATAGGGCCTCCGATATGTTCCTTCAAAATTCCGAAATAATGCACTTTGTAGGTCATACCAGTTGTGGATGGTGTTCGCCGGAAGTTCATTGAGCCATGATCGTGTCGTCTTCCGCAACATAAGTGGGAGGTATCGTGTTGCGACCAGGCTGTTTTCGCCTTTGGCGATGCAGCAAGCTTGGAAGAATTCCTGTAACCAGGTGTCTGGCCGAGCAATGCCGTTGTAGGCTTGGATATGTCTTGAGATAGCAAATCCTTCCGGGAATTTTGTAGCTCTGATGCGTGGTCTGAAGCACTTTGGGCCCACGTACACGTCATCGTTTTCGTAGCGCCGAGCCTCTATGTTGGAGTTGATCCTGTGCCTTGCGTCGTTCGGGGATAGTGATCGTCCCGAATATCGGCTGTGGCTATGGTGCCTTGGAGCCAGACTTCGGCTTCTGCCACCACCTCCTCCGCCATGTCGTCCTCCTTGACCTCCTTGGGTGCTGTTGTGATAACTGTGTTGTGGAGAGGGTGGTGCAGATGGGTTGTTTCCGGCTGATCGCCGGCCTCCGTTCGAAACGTCGTTATTCCGGTTCCGGGGACGTTCTTGACTATGACGAGCCCCCTGCCGGTTTGTGCTAGTGTGGTTTCCGTCGTTCCTCCATCCGTCGTTCCCACCATGGTGAGGCTCAGCCGGACGGTTTTCATGTCTAGGAGGTGGCATTTTCTGACGATCCTCCTCCCGACGTTTCTCTTTATCTTCTCCTTTTCGTGGAGGATTCCACGGAATCAGTGCAGCGATCGCATCTTTCTCGGCTGCTGGAGCGACGTTTCTCCAGTTATGTGTAGTTCTACAGTGCTACCCTGACGATCCGGTTCTTGAATAATTGTCCTCCCTGCGTTCGGGGTGACGATGCTGCGCCTGATCATAGTGGGATCTTACGTCAGCTCATGCCGGATCTGTGCGGCATTGGTCGGAATCCGAGACCATCTTTTGGCTTCCAGACAGGGCGACCTTTTGCTGCGCCAGTCCCTTATTGAGTAGCTTGATGCCCAAACGTATCTCTTCTGGTCCTGGATTAGCCGATAGAATTTCGCGAGCTGCCACGGTATTTTGTACTGGTGTTGGGTAAACCCAATCTCCGTTGCTATCCTTCCGTGGCATTCCCATCTCATCTCCAAAAAGGACGGCACGAACACGTGGGAATTGGTCGTCATCTATGTGACGCTTCCGTGTCTTCTGATGTAGACGGGACATGTACTCCTTGTTTGACATGCACTTCTTCTCCACCTCAATGTTTTTGGCTTCATCAAGGAGTTGTTGATGACGCGCTTCTAGGGCCTGGGCCCTTTCGTCCAGCTCATCTGCAGTAAGTTCTGCAGTTGTAGGGATAGGTGTGGTTAATGCGGCATCGATGAGTTTACGCGCACCTTCAGTGATCACGTGTCCATCCACCGATGCTTCTTTTTTCGGCTCGTTTGGGATTAGTGCTCCATCCGAGTCTTCCTCGTATTCCTCGGCAATCACCTCCTCTACCAGAGGGTCTTTTGCCGGGGTCTTATTCTTCTTGTTCTTCTTCTTTGCCTTCTTGGCAGCGCCGGTAGCAAAGACGGCTTTGGGTCCGTTTCCCGGAGTCAAGCTCTGATCGGTACTTTTAGACATTTGGACTTCGGGATTATCTCCGACGTCCATGTCATCCTGCGCTTTGGGAGAGTGTTCCCCAGATCCTTCATCCATGGCTTCTCCCTCCTCTACAGCTTTGGAGTTGTACTCCTCTTCATATTCCGCGGAGAACTTTCGAAAATCTGCCGACGTCATGGATTCATCCGAGGATGCGGGAACGTCGGCGTTTGTTCCAATTGCCTCCAGCACCGAGTGGGTGTTTTCTCCAGCATCGGCAGACCCGGATCCGGATCCAACATATCCGACGAAGTGCGATGCGTGCTTCCTGAGGTACCTGTGGCTCTCGCGATCAGCCATATCGAAACTTTTAATGGTTTCGAGGATTGCCTCTGTGCTAGCGCCTTGCAGTATCATACATCTTAGTGTGTACCTGAGGAAAGGCATGTATGTCCCGACATCATTAGAGTCGGAATCAGTGTTGTTGATGTGCTCCTCCTGGATTTCGACTTCCACGGGTGGGTCGATCTGGGATCCGCCTTCTCCAGGGAGATCCACTCCAGATTCAACTTGGTCCGCTAGGTCTTCTTCAGGCTCGGATTTCTCCACTATCTCCGCAACTGGTGCGGGCTGGGTGGGATTAGGGTTTTCTGAGATCCGGAACTCTGCCGCCTCCATGGACAAAGGGGACCCAGAAAATTCTTCTGCCTCTATCATCACCGCTGGGGTGGGTTGGGCAGGTTCAGCGAAACCGATGTAAACATCGATCTCGCCAAAAGACATGATAGTATAGGCAGTCACGGCCTCCTTACCTGAAATCCAAGTCTCGTCGAGAACGATGAGAGGGATGTCGCTGGCGTAGAGGATGCGACCGACGGTGATGGTTTCGCCGATTCCGATTCTTGCAGATTCCGCTCGGAACGCAGATCCGAAGCTCACTTGCCCCACGGTGGGCGCCAACTGTCGTCGGATTGAGGACAAGTACGCCATGAGGGGGTCCTCGAGGCATGCGGAAGAGAGGGGTGTGAGACATACGGTGTTCCGGGACAGCAACTTTCCCAATCATTACTTCTCTCTCATTAGAGGTTACTCTTGGCACAAAAAGAAAATAAAAAGGATAAGGAGCGGCTATTACTGGGGTAATAACTTCCAAGACTCATCTAAAACTTTTGGGTTATCTCCCAATAAGTACTTTTCTTTAATGCCTTTAAGTTAGGCATAAGAACCAATAAGAAGAATCAAGTGTTCTCAAACGAAGAAGCATTAAGATTAATACCAAAAATATCTTCAACAAGGCAAGGTATCTCATCCAAATAAGTTCTAGAGGATTCTCTCTCAATGCTCTTTAGTTCACTATTTTCATCAAACGGGTTTTCGGGAACAATCCAATCAAGATTCTTTTCTATGGCTTCATGCATTGCTACAAGTTTAAAATGTATTGGTATCTTAATTTCCTCCCCATTAGGTTCGGTTTTGTTGATCTTTTCTCATGTACCAACAACATCTACACATGAGCCTAGCACATTGAAACGTTCAAATACTTTTCTAGCTTCCTTTGCAACATCATAGAATTCCTTAATCAAAGTTTCTAGAATAAAATCCCTCTTTTCAGGGTCCTCAATTTCTTTAAGTTTAAGAAACATTACTTGCATTAAGGGGTTAAGGTTAACAAACCTAGCTTCCAACATGGGAACGAAAGAAGATGCAACACCTTCATAGTTTGGACCAAGTTCTGCAAGGGATCTATCCTCAATATCCTCATGTTTACTAACATGATTAAAGAATTCTTCAATATTATCTTTTCCAATTACGGAACCACTACCTATTGAAAGGTCTTTCAGGGTGAATTTGGGGATCAACATGGTGAGCTAAGAAATAGGTAACAACTACAGAAAGACTTAATTTTTTTGTGTTTTTTAATAAAGAAAGCAAACTCGTAAAACTATTTTTTTTGTGTTTTCGATAAAGAAACAAGCAAACAAAGAAAAAGTAAACTAAGCAAAACAAAAAAACAAAGTAAAGAGATTGGTTATGAGGGACTCCCCTTGTGAAGATGTCCTTGACTCCCCGGCAACGGTGCCAGAAAAAGTACTTGCTGACTAGTGTATTAACGAGCTCGTTGGGGAACCCCAAGAGGAAGGTATGATGAGCACATCAGTAAGTTTTCCCTCAGTTATGAAACCAAGGTTATCAATCCAGTAGGAGCAAGGAAACACCCCAAAGGTGTAGCTAGCTGAACTTTGGTAGGGCGCACTACCGGTGTCAGCAGCAATGTGGAGACCTACACAACACAACCACAGAACTCTATCCCCAACTTACGATGAGGTTATCAATCACACCGGTTTTGCTGAAAACAAAGGATTAAACGTATCGAGTGGAAGAAAGTAATAGTTTGAAGAAAGTAAACACAAAGTAGTAAACATTTGATTGTAGATTGATAGTAAAAAAAGGACTGGGGTCCATAGTTCACTAGAGGTGGCTCTCCTTAAGATAGATGACATGTTGGGTGAACCAATTATAGTGGGGCAATTGACAAACATAGAGAAAGCATACAAGCATATACTACTCATCTTGACTCCTTTGAGATTCGATTGGGCATTACAACATTATACATAGACCGCCATCCAACTGCATCTATGACTAATAATCCACCTTCAGGTTATCATCCAAACCCCCTCCAGTATTAAGTTGCAAGCAACGGATAATTGCATTACGAATTGCGTGTAAAGTAAACAATATGATTGTTCTATGAACAAAGGATTATTGTTTTCTCCCTAGTAGTAATAGCACATCTAGTACCTTAGAGATTGCTGTCACTTCCCCAGATTACCAGAGGCATGAACCCGCTATCGAGCATAAATACTAACTCTTGGAGTTGCTAGCATCTACTTGGCCAAGATAGCTACTAACAACGGAAAGCATGCAAGATCACAAATAACAAAGATATGATAGAATCAATAATCAATCTGAAATGGCATCTCAATATCCATCGAATCCCCGCAAACACAACATGCAGAATTACAAATAGATGATCTTGATCATGAACGGAGCTCACAAGATCTAAACATGATAGCACAAAGGAGGAGAACCAGCCATCTAGCTACTACATGGACCCGTAGTCCAGAGATGAACTACTCACGCATCACACCGGAGGCTTGCATGATGATGAAGAAGGCCTCTAGGGTGAATTCCCCTCTCCGGCAGGGTGTCGGGAAGAGCTTCAGATCCCTCCCGATCTAGGGATGGAGATGATGGCGGCTACAGACTCTTTTGTGGATTTTTGATCGGGTACTTAGGGTTTCCGTATCAGATGCAATATATAGGCAGAAGGAGAGGCCGAGGGGGTGCCTGGGGTGGCCAGACCACCCCCTGGCATGGGCCAAGCCTGGCCGCACGGCCAGGTGGTGTGGCCGAGCCCCAGCCCCTCTCCGTCTCATATTCTGGCTCCAGGTGTCCCTCGGTGAAAAACTGACTTTGGCTTTTGTCCCGTCCAATTCCGAGAATATTCATTTTCTGACTTTCTTGGAACCAAAAACAGCAGAAAATAGGCAGCTGACATTGTGCCTCTTGTTAATAGGTTAGTCCAAGAAATCATATGAAAAGTACTGCAAAGTGTGGACAAAACATAAGAAAGTAGATAAAACTAAGCATGGAACCTCAAAAATTATGGATACGTTTGCAACGTATCAAGAGCATCTCCAATAGTGGTTGCATATTTTTGTGATGTATATCGTGTTTGCAACGCGCGGTATCACATTGCAGCGTGCGGCGTCGGAGTGGCCTCCACCGGAGGCTGCATTTTGTAGTGCTCGTGCAGCGGGGGAAAAGAGGCCGCCAATAGGTGCTGCAAATTACAGCGCGTGGCGCTTGCGCAAACAAGAAAAACAATCAAATATGCAATCAACAAGATCAAAAAACACAAATAAATCAACAATAAATCCATAGTTCAACACAATAATCAATGACTTAGTTCAACACAAATAATCCACGACATAGTTCAACACAAATTTGTATCATACAAACATAAACACATCATCACCTGTCAATATTTTCATAGCCATTGCCATATCCACTTGTAGCTTGTTCATCATTGTAATCACCACTTGAAGGAGGTATTGGATTAACCATGGAGGCCACGAATACCCCCGGTGGTGCTCCCATGGCTCCATAGACACCTGTTGGTGCTCCCATGCCGGCCATCGGTGCACTTGTCCCTCCATAGCCTACTCCAAAGCTACCCAATCCCATTCCTCCCATGTCGGCCATGCTTCCCATGCCTCCTCTGAATACACCCGCCGGTGCTTCCATGCCTCCATAGCCTCCTCCAAAGATACCCTCCAGTGCTCCCATGCCTCCATAGCCAGCTGAAGGTGCATTCATGTTAGTTGCCAACATTCTTTGTTGGCCAACACTTCATCATGAGCAAGGTTGATGTACTCCTTTTGCCTTTCATCCATATTGGAAGTGTCCATGAAGAAGAGCTTCCTCTCTTCTTCCACTAGGCGTTGGTTCTCCTCATTAGTCACCTTCTTCTCCTCCAATGCCAACCTCCTCTCCTCGTTGTATTCCATTCTCCCCTCCAATTCCGCCATCTGCGCCTCGGCCTCGTGCTCCAATTGTCTTGTCGACTTTCTATCCGTATTTGCTTGTATCCTTGCTTTGGCAATCGTAGCCATAGCTTTCGCTATGTCATCATCTCCGGCCTTCTTCCCCTTCAAATCTTTGGCAGCCTTCTTTCCAAGCACGTTTCTTCTTATGTTGGCAACTGAGTGAGGGCTAGAGCTTCTCTTCTTGCCGTCCTCAACAATTGATGCATCATCATATATGATTGTTTCCTCGCCGATTGCATTCGTGGTGGCTAGTGTTTCCACATCCTTTCCACGGGTCTTCCACTTTTCCTCATTTCCTAGAATGTCAAAGCAATGATGCAATGAAAATGACTTGCCAAGAATTTTGTTGCCCTTCTTGTTCTTTTCCCCCATCTCTATACAAGCCTTGAGTAATGGTATTCTACATAGTTAACAAAGGAGAAGAAATGTGTCATATAGAACAACAAACATATGCCCATCAAATGGGATAGAACACAACATAACAACTTACCCTATCTGTGTCATTTGTGCCACTTGGGTTAATATCATCAACATCCACTTGCACACCACCCACTTTTGACAATCAGTGTTGATGACCGACCAACGGGACCGAATAAAATGATTGGTGCGCACATTCCCACTTGTGTTGTTTGCATCAAAGTACTCATTCATCCTCATCCAATAGGTCTCTTTAGTTTGGTCGATGCCGGTGGTCGTATCCATGCCAATTGTCAACCATGTCTTACAAAGCCACCATGGTGTAATTCCCCGTCCTACCTCTCGGCAGTCCAATCAACCCCTCACCATCCTCATCAACATCAAACTCCTCTTCCCCAATTACTTGATCCACTTTCCATGAATGTATCATTGTCGACACTACATTGCATTTCAATACATGTTACAATCCTTCTCTATATGCATCTAACTCAAGAAAACAAAAAAATTACCTATTAGGCATTTCATCGAGCACCTTGCATGTCTCCAACGCTGCGGCAGATGGCGCATGTCGCGGCGGCGGCGGAGGAGTCAGACCGTCTACAGGCGACTGCGGGTGGGACGCGCCGAAGCAGCGACCATTTTCGCCATCGTCTTCGCCGACTTCAGCGCTAGCTTGTCGACACCTAGCACCGTGGAGTGCTTCGAGGCGGTGGCCTTCCTCTTCGGTGGCGTGGTTTTCCGGGGCTACATGGCGGCCATGTTGGTGTGCAAGACCGGGCGCAACGGCACGAAGAGGACGTGGGAAACAACGGAATTGCGCCCCACGGCGGCGCCATCGCTAGGGTTTGGCCCATGCGGTGGCGAATCCGCACAGGCGACGGCAGTGGTGGGCAGAATAGAGTAGGGAGGGGTTGGAGGGGTGCCGGAGGGCACGTCCATCGCTGGAATTGCGCCGGTTGCCGCGCGGGGTGGAAGATTTGGCGCTGGAGAGGGCGTGGACGCAGGTGAATGTTCCCGGTGGTTGCCTCTTCGCGCACAAGACTAGATATAGAGCGCGATGCAGCTGGTGCGCAACATATGCCGCCCATGATAGCGCAAAATGCCTAGCGCCCAAAAAAGATTTACAGCGCGCCTACGTTTAGAGCACCTGCTGGAGGGGCTTGTTCGTCTGCTGTACCAAAGTTCGCAGGCTAGCGCATGGCGGTACCTAAGTTGCCTGAAATTACCGCGTTTCGAAAAGTTGGGCCGCCAACTACTGAGAGGGGCCATTTCGAGGCAAACTCATCTCACCCCTGCCAAATTCAAACATTTCGTTAAACTGCCTCGTGAAGTAGACGGTCGGGACCCTCATGTCGGTCATTTGTCCGTGACGCGGGCGCCAACGCGGCAACCTCTTAGGAAAATTGAGCAGCTAAGTGGATTGGATGTGTTGACCAATTTCACAAATCCATTCCTAGCTTTCCCCTAGCACCGGCGGCGTCGGAATCCACCCTCCAGGCAGGACGATCCCTTCGGACATTTGACTTCTAGCGCCAAGTTGCTGCGCCCAGTCGCTGATCCCGAGCTCCAATGACGCATGCCGTAGCCGTCGTTGCGAGGCTCTAGCCCGCCTCCGCTGCCGACGAACCGAGCAGCTCAGAGGATGGCAGACCCTACTATCAAGAAAGAAGAAGTTCTGTCTACAAGAGGGTGATCTACCCTTCTCTTTGCTATTCGCACTAGTTACAACTACTAGCTGGATACTGAACCTCAAATTGTTTGTTAGCCCAACGCTGACAAACATATTTTGTCCACAGTTTTCTGTCAAGTGGGATCTGCACAGACCCCCCTTACCTGGTTACGGTAGTCCTCTATAGGTACGACTCTAAGGGAAGAGGTATGGACACCATTGTTTCACGATGGAAGAAGCGTCTGCGCAGATCTGCACTATATCTGGTATGGTTGCTGCTTTGCGTAATCATGTTGAAGTATGGCCGAAGCAGACTGCAAACTTCAGCTTCATGGATGAACGTGGCATCATGGTTCCTATAACGTGTGACAGTCAGCTAATTGGGTTGATGAAAAGGTATGCTTCGGCTGCCATGTTTGAGCTGAAATGTGATGTACTGGATGTGGAAGCTGCTGCAACTGGGAGTCGCCCTTCTATTCTTGGGCAGGGTGGTTGCTCGAACCCAATTAGCTCCTGGTAAGCAAAGGTCTCTTGGGGTTCGCATGTTTGTGCTGAATTGTAATTTTTGTTTTATTTACTCTGTAGATATTGGGCAGTTATGCAACAGTCTTGTTTCTTTGACAGGAAGCGCCGCAAGGTTAGAAACATGACTGCCAGGTCAGTCATTTTGCTGCCCGAAGAAATTAAAAATGAGTGGAAAGATGTCATTTTGCTGCCCGAAGAAATTAAAAACGAGTGGGAAAATGATGTTGGACACGATTCTGGTGCCCATTGTCCCGGCGAATGCAGAGTACGTGAAGCTAAGAAAATTGGCACCGAGGAAGAGGAAGAAGGCAGGAAATGAAGAAGCCATTGGACATGAAGGCTTGGCACCCAGGCTGTGGAAGAAGGCTGCTGGCAATGAAGATGCATAGTAATGTGTTGAACTTGAACATGTATATGTAATTCTATTAAATTCTGATCGCTCTGTGTGTGGCACGTTGCTGGGCGAAACAATCTACCCACGTTCTCTAAGTAAAATGTACCATAACCTAGGGTTTGGACACGCCCGAGTTAGTAGTTGAATCCGAAATTGTGATTGTGCCACTGCTATCTGAAAACAAGGATCCACCGGCTCCACGATTGCTGAGGGGCAGGAGGTCTCCAAATACGACGGAATGTAAGTGGCACATAAATAAATTATTTAAGCTGCCACACTCTATGAAGCAGCAACTTATTTCAGATGCTGCACAACGACGTGGCAACATAAACAGCAATGTTCTCACCGATACTGCCCAGATGAGGAGGATATGGGTACCACTTTCTGGCCTAATCTTGAGCCCGTCTATCTCACCGCCTCTCTGCTCCTGCATCCCCTACATCTGGCGAAGCTCCCGGATCTCCAGTAACCGGGTGTACGTGCTTCCACTTTATAAATTGTGGTTGTGCCATTTGCATGCGGCACAATCCACGTAGATTACGTTTAAACAAACCACTAATGTCAGAATACACTAGTAGAAAAGGTGTCTTTGGTCCACGGTCATGTTCCCAATCTGGGACAGAGATCTAAATCGAGGCAGAAATTGATCTAAATCACAAATTCTTCCACAAATTAATCGAGACGGAGATCTAAATCGAGGCATTTCATTACTTCAACCACAAATTCTTCTAAACAAAGGTGCGATTTCACATCCTACATTAATTCAACCACTAGTCAACAATTTCACTTCCGCTGCCACAGTCCTCCGAGCCGCCGGCTTCCTCGTCGCTGTCGGACGGAACCTCCACGATGTTCGCATTGTTTGCGAGACGGAGCACCTCTTCACGTCGGGCGGCGGCGATGACGGTGTACTTGGTCCGTCCAGGGACGGACCAGAACCTCTCCCGCCCTTCTCGGTTGTGGAGATCCCGGTGCACCACACGCCCGTCAACGATGCGGTTGCCAATCTTGGCCTTCCGCTCCTTCTTGAACAGCGCCGGCCAGTACGGGCTGGCCGCCGCGTACCGGGGCAGCGCCCTCTTCCACGCGGGCATCTAGCGGCGGCGCGCCACGATTTAGCTCTCCATCTCGGCTCGGCCAGGTAGCGGAGTCACCGGCACCCCCGCAGAGCTGATGCGCCATCCGTGGGGCACCTTCGCGGCTGGCGGCGCGAGGATGTCGAAGTTCACGAACATTACCGCCTCGTACAAGTTTAGATCGGGCATCTCCATGGTGGTGCGGTGGATATTGGAGAGGACGAGGGGATGGACAACAAAGCGACGTGTTGTGGCGCCTCCTATTTGTACACGAGAACGACGAAGCGACGGTCAGACAAAAGAAGTAATGCGGGGTCTGACAAAAGAAGTAATGCAGGGTCAGAGCAATTTTTTTCCTCCCTAGAATCCTGGACCAATAGTTCAGACCACTAGGTCAACAAGTACAAATATTACAACTTAAAAAGGCATGGAGCTTAAGCTAAATAGAACTAGTTATCACACATCTCCTTGATCTTCCTAATCTTGGCCCGATGTGCATCTTCCTGCGAGAGCAAGGATCGAATTGTCTGCTCCTTCCTTTTAGCATCTTCCTTGCACAGCTTCAATTGTTTCTCTTCATTTTTCCTCATGCACTTGTCAATACTCGCAGTTGTGTACTGCAGGACTTTGGCCTGGTGGAGATCATTCCTTACTTGAGTCAGTTCTTGCTCTGCATTAGCCTTCAGGGCCAACGCCGCGTCCCTCTCCTTCTCGACTTTGATAACCTTGTCTTGCACCCACCTGAGACCTCGCTTATGCTTGGTCGTGTCAATTGGTTCCCATAGCTTCGTCTCAACACTATCAAGAAGTGAGCTGAATACGGATTCTTTCAACTCGACAGTCATTTCCCATAGTTTGTCCAGCGTTTTCTGCATCGATTTGGGCCACTCTGGATCTACCCATTTTGACAACACCGCAACTTCCGCCTTGCATCATTGCACGATGTCCTAGACACCGTAGAAACATCCTGCCTGTGTTTCGTCCTTCAAAGGCTACAAATTTAGCGGGCACATATCCATGTTTACATACCAGAGGACTGTCTTCATCCTCTAAACCGTGATAGTCGGAGTCATACATTGTCTGGTTGGCCTAACAAATCATATGCGCATGAGTAAACAGATTAGATCTAGCTCAAAAAATAGATAACTGGCCATAGATGATAGAAATAGAGATGAGACGACTCACATCGAAATCACCATCCCTGTCATCACGACGCGTTTCCTCGTCGTCTCCCCTTGAACCCATGGCAAGAGGGGAGGGGTGGCTGCCGGAGAGAGGATTGGGATGGAGGCATCATTGGCTTACGGCTACGGCAGGATGGGAGTGAAGTGGGGAAAGTGGCTTCGAGGGTAAGGAAGAGAAGTAATGGGGACATGACACTAGGATGTGGCCCACTGAACTCGTGAGACGTGACACTCGCAATAGGGGAGCGCCCGGTGTTGCCAGTTTGTCCAGAGAAACCGTGGCCAATCATGCCGCAGAACAGCCTACTCGCGGATCGCTCTCACGAAAACCATCCCAATTGTCCAAGCGCCCCAATCGAACGGCATGTAACAATCGTCAGGCAGAACAACTATGTTAGGGCATGCCTTCTAGAAGACTCGCCCCAATGTGGTTTGTTTAGAAGAACACACATGCAATGACACTGGGTGTGGTTCATGAAAAGAATAGACAAGCAATGACACTGGTGGATCCTTATGTGGTTTGTTTAGAAGAACACACATGCAATGACATTGGGTGTGGTTCATGAAAAGAACACACACGCAATGACACTGGTGGATCCTTATGTGGTTTGTTTAGAGGAACAGACATGCAATGACACCGGTGGATCCACGTGTGGTTCATGAGAAGAACACACATGCAATGATACTGGTAGATCCTTATGTGGTTCATTAAAAGAACAGACATGCAGTGACACTGGGTGTGGTTCATGAAAAGAACACACATGCACTGACACTGGGTGTGGTTCATGAAAAGAACAGACATGCAATGACACTGGTGGGCCCATCCTTATGTGGTTCATGAAAAGAGAAGACATGCAATGACACTGTGGATCCTTATGTGGTTTGTTTAGAAGAACACACATACAATGATACTGGGTGTGGTTCATGAAAAGAACACACATCCAATGACACTAGTGGATCCTTATGTGGTTTGTTTAGAGGAACAGTCATGCATGACACCGGTGGATCCACGTGTGATTCATGAGAAGAACACACATCCAATGACACTGGTAGATCCTTATGTGGTTCATGAAAAGAAAAGACATGTAGTGACACCGGGTGTGGTTCATGAAAAGAACAGACATGCAATGACACTGGGTCTGGTTCATGAAAATAATAGACATCCAACGGCTCTAGCTATGGTTCATGAAAAGAAAACACATGCAATGACACTGGTGTGGTTCATGAAAAGAACAGACAGGCAATGACACTAGTGGAACCTTATGTGGTTTGTTTAGAATAACACACATGCAATGACACTGGGTGTGGTTCATGAAAAGAACAGGCACGCAATGACAATTGTGGATCCTTATGTGGTTTGTTTAGAGGAACAGACATGCAATGACACTGGTGGATCCACGTGTGGTTCATGAGAAGAACACCCATCCAATGACACTAGTAGATCCTCATGTGGTTCATGAAAAGAACAGACATGCAGTGACACTAGGTGTGGTTCATGAAAAGAACAGACATGCACTGACACTGGGTGTGGTTCATGAAAAGAACAGACATGCAATGACACTGGTGGATCCTTATGTGGTTCATGAAAAGAACAGACATGCAATGACACTGGTGGATCCTTATGTGTGGTTCATGAAAAGAACAGACATGCAATGACACCGGTGGATCCTTATGTGGTTTGTTTAGAGGAACAAACATGCAATGACACTAGTGGATCCATGTGTGGTTCATGAGAAGAACACACATCCAATGACTGGTGGATCCTTATGTGGTTTGTTTAGAGGAACAAACATGCAATGACACTGCTAGATCCTTATGTGTGGTTCATGAAAAGAACAGACAGGCAATGACACTAGTGGATCCTGATGTGGTTTGTTTATAAGAACATACATGCAATGACATTGGGTGTTGTTCATGAAAAGAACAAACATGCAATGACACTAGTGGATCCTTATGTGGTTTGTTTAGAGGAACAGACATGCAATGACATCGGTGGATCCACGTGTGGTTCATGAGAAGAACACAAATCCAATGACACTAGGTGGATCCTTATGTGGTTCATGAAAACAACTGACATGCAGTGACACTGGGTGTGGTTCAAGAAAAGAACAGACATGCAATGACATCGGTGGATCCATGTGTGGTTTATGGAAGTAACATACATGCAATGACTCTAGCTGTGGTTAATGAATAGAACATGCATGCAATGACACTGGGTGTGGTTCATGAAAAGAACAGACATGCAATGACACTGGTGGATCCTTATGTGGTTTGTTTAGAGGAACAGACATGCAATGACTCTAGATATGGTTCACGAAAAGAACAGACATGCAATGACACTGGGTGTGGTTCATGAAAATAACAGACATGCAATGACTTATGTGGTTTGTTTAGAAGAACACACATGCAATGACACTAGGTGTGGTTCATGAAAAGAACAAACACGCAATGACACTAGTGGATCCTTATGTGGTGCATTTAGAGGAACAGACATGCAATGACACCGGTGGATCCACGTGTGGTTCATGAGAAGAACACACATCCAATGACACTGGTAGATCCTTATGTGGTTCATGAAAAGAACAGACATGCGGTGACACTTGGTGTGGTTCATGAAAAGAATAGACTTGCAATGACACTAGTGGATCCTTATGTGTGGTTCATGAAAAGAACAGACATGCAATGACACTAGTAGATCCTTATGTGTGGTTTGTTTAGAAGAACACATATGCAATGACACTGGGTGTGCTTCCTGAAAAGAACAAACATGCAATGACACTGGGTGTGGTTCATGAAAAGAACATACATGAAATGACACTGGTGGATCCTTATGTGGTTTGTTTAGAGGAACACACATGCAATGACATTGGAT